>PVKS010017865.1:0-41157 GCA_004027875.1 Aplodontia rufa
CACCTAATCACAGACAATCGCGCAGACTGTGCACCTGAGCTCCTCCAATTAGGGCGAAGGGCAGTATTGCGTCAGGTCAGCATTTAAGAACCCCTCACTCCCTAGCGAGGCGCGCATTTTTCTTTCGCCCTTCGGCCGAAGTAAAATTTCTGCCTTGCTCACCCACACCCGACCACGTGTTTGATTTCATTTATAACAGCCACCATGCCTGGCAAGGGGCTCCCATGTTTACTGCTGTGTCCTCCAAGCCTGGAACGGAGCTGTGCCTGACAGACATAAAGGATGAATGGGTGGATGCACCAGCGGACGAGCAAACCCACACCCTTTCTCCCTGTGCCTCCCTAGGTCATCCTGAGCGGAAATGTCTTGTCAGGGGGTTTGTTCTCAGCTAGCAGGTGGGCTCTGCTCGCGCTGGGAGGTGAGGTCACAGAGTGGGCTCTTGCCCACCGCTTTTCTCTAGCTTCTGTCCAGCTGGGGTCACAGGGGTGCACCCTCAAGCCCAGTGGCCACCATTCCTGGAGAGGAGAGGGCAGGCTGAGGTGTCGTGATGGGTGCTGGGGAAGGGCCCCACCACTGATCGCAGCGGGTAGTGGGATTGTGCTACGGTTTCTGTGGTGGAAAATCAGCATGTGAAGGACAGCGCTGGTCCTGGGTCTCCAGGACCTGGTGACTCCAGTCCCAGGTGACATTCCTGACACTCGCATCTTCCCCAGCAATGGGCTGGGCCTAGACGCGGCACTCCCTCAGTGCCCTCCAGCACTCTCTGATGCTTTGACTGTGACTGGAGCAGGGTGGGCAGGGGAGAGGGGCCACCTGAAGGAGCCTCACGCACTGCTCTTCTCCTCTGTCTGCAGGTCGGGCCCCATCTCGACACGTTCCCCAGCCAGGCTGATCGCCAGAGAGCGTTCAAAGCTCACCAGGAAGAATGGGCCGTGCGCCAGGGGACCCTGCGCATGGGCAACTACACCCACCCCTAGGCCCTCGCCTGCCCCAGTAGGAAGTCCCCTGAGGGACTCGGCCCTCCCACCCAGCTCCCTTGAGCCCTCCGCCAGCTCTGTGCAGGCCCTGCTGTGCAAGGACCCTCTCAGGTCTTAGGTTAGCTGTTTTTGGTAAGCGTCCCCCTCTTTAGGTCAGCTGATACCTGTCCTGCCTTGCCCCAGTGGCCCTCAACCTGGGGACTCCTCCTCAGGCCTCACCTGACAGAGAAACTCCAATTACCAGGCAGTCTTTAAGAATCCGGGCCGAGGGTGGATTCTGCAGCTCTGCCCTGCAGACATTAAGAACAACCTGTGTTTCCTGCAGAAAGCGTGACAGTGACATGGTGACATGCTTGGAAGCTCTCCTTTCACATTCCAAACATGAGTTAATCTCCCTGGGACCCCTGAGAGTGGGAAGAGCTGAGGGTCTGCTGCCCAGGAAGCCCACGCCCCTGCGGCACAGGGCTCTTCAGTCAGGCAGGCCAGGCTGGACTTCTCCTCCAAGACCAAGGAGGGGGCTTCCCTGCCAGGGGCTTCTCCGGCAGACTTCCGGGTGCTTCCTTTGGCTTCTACCCACAAATTACATGCTGGTCTGTTTTAAATTTAAAAGGCTGCCTGTGCTGTCCCTTCTGAGTGTCTGTCTGTAAACAATAAGCCCCCGAGTGGCCAGTGACCTAGCTGAGACCCATCGGCGTCGATGTTGCCACCTAGAGACCTCCAGGGCACGCCACAGCACCTTTACCGAGTCAGGCAAAGGTGTAGTCTGAGGATTCCCAGCCACTGATCACCTGGAGTCCTCCGGGAATTCCAGACCTGCCCACCCAGCTGCCCACCTGGGCGGTGCCTGGTGTGCCTCTCTGACCAAGACAGAGCGCTGCCTCCCACCTAACCCGCAAGCCCATCTGTCCTTCCGATCACAACGAGACCCCTGTCACCATCACTGGCCCAACCATAGCCAGAGCCAGCCACATCTCGCCCCTGCATTGCCACCACCCTGGGACAGCACCCTGGCCTCCGGAGGATCCCGCCACCTTCCTCCACCCCAACCCTCACGTCCTAAACTCAGGCTTCCATCGCTCCTGGGAGAGCCATGGCCCGGCCCGGGGGCAAGGCCAACCCAGCCTCCAGCCACCTCCCACCTCTGGCCTCTCTGCCTCGGGCCTTGTGCTTGTTTTCTCTCTGCCTGCAACGCTTGAGCCCCACACTGTCACCTGCCTCTGCTTGTCATTCAGCGCTTAGCTGAGTCCCTCCTCAAAGGCCTTCCTTGGAACAGCCCCAGGTGAATTCCCACCAGCCGGTTTTATTCTCTGCAGAGCAGTGACCCCACCTCCTCTTTCCCTCTAGGAGGGAAGCTGCCTACCCTCTGCGCACGCGTGCACACACACACACACACACACACACACACACACATGCACGCTGCAGCCCATTGGAAGCCACCAAGTGAAACTGCCCTGACTTGGCAGCCCCCCCCCAGGGACCTTAAGCCCCCCCAGGGGAAACGAGCATTCTGCGATATGCAGATGGAACCCATCGGCCCTTTACCACTGGGCCACACCCCCAGCCCTTCTTCATTTTTTATTTTGTGACAGAGTCTCACTAACCTGCTGAACCTGGCCTTGGACTTTAGATCCTCCTACCTCGGCCTCCCGAGTTGCTGGGACTGTAGGCGTGCAACACTGTGGCCCTCACACCCTCACTCATTTGGCGAAAGCCACCTTGACCCACTCTGAGCCACCAAGGCTGGCAGAGGAGAGCCCAGGAGCCTGGCCACTGAGCCAGGCAGCAGCACACACCACGGCAGTTAAGAGCACGGCGTTCGGCTTTGAACACAAATTCCTGCAGGACCTCTTTGTGCCTTCCCTGTGGGCCAGGACCCCAACCATCACAGGATATTTCCTCAAGCTACATTAGATAACGATGACCTTAAAGAACGTGTGTCACAGGGGCTGCAGCGGTGGCTCAGAGGTTGAAGCGCTTGCCTGGAATGCATGAGGACCTGGATTTAAACCCCAGCACCACATACACAACTAGGTATCAAAAAAATAAAAAAGATGAAAAAATAACTAAAATTGATTCTCACTTTCTCTCTCACTTTCTCTCAGTCTGTCTTTAAACATATGTACATATATATATACATGTATGTGTGTGTGTGTGTGTGTGTGTGTGTGTAATTTTATTTATCCCCTGTGGCAAGGGGACATCAGGGGCAGAAGAGTTTCCTGGAGGACCCAGAATCGAACTCTGCTCCGATGGGAGAGGCCAGCCTCTCTGTGGCAATGAGATGCCCACCAGCAAGTGGCCCTGGTGGGACCTGTCCAAGGCAAAGGATGGGCCCACCCCAAACGCTCCAGGACCTGTTTCTTTATGCCAACACTTGGCCCACACTATGTGACAGGTGCCCTAGGAACACTATCCTGGATGCTCTCTAGAGTCCTCAGCCCATGTCCTCCCGCCCAGGCCACAGCGGCTCTCTCTGGAGAGGTCCTCCGCTCCTTGTCCTACAGCGCCACCCGCTGGTGAGTCTGTGTCAGCGACTGTGGAGGTTCTAAGTCTTCCTGTCCAGTCCTGACTGCCCTGTTTGGTTCTTCCCTCATTGATTTTGTCCTGATTGTTGTTGTTTTGGTACTGGGGCTTGAATCCAGGAGTGTTTAACCACTGAACAACAACCCCAGACCTTTTTGTTTCCTATTTTGAGACAGCGTCTCTCTAAGTTGCTGAGGCTGGCTTTGAACTTGTGATCCTCCTGTCTCAGCCTCCCAAACTGCTGGGATTACAGGTGTGTGCCACCTCACCTGGTCTTGCTCATTAATTTCTGAACCCACACAAAGGCCCAGGTCTGGTTCTGGTCTGGTCCACCTTCCTGCGTATCCTGTATCATCAGCTGAGCCCCTGTCCTCTCTTGAACCTGGCTTTGGGGTAGGGACTGCCCTTCTGAACCAGGATAGAGTCCTGGAATTTTCCAGCCTGGATAGCCTTGGGATTTATCTTGTTAACCTCCCTCCACCATCATCACCCCAGTTTCACAGATTACAAACAGATGTCAAAAGTGACAAGAGTTTGCTCAAGGGAGGCCAACCAGCTGCCACCGGCAGTGACACCCACTGCATGTCCCGAATCTGTCCTCCCAAACCACTTCTCCATTAAAGACACATGAGAATGGGAGAGCTTAGCCTTGCCACCCAAGTCCTCCTATCACACTCCCATAAATTCCCCGTGAGGATGGGAATCGTAGAGGTACGGTCTCGTGCCCCTGGTTGGCTGATTTCCCCACTGACTGACACTGGATGTTCAGGACCGGCCTAACTCTGGTTAGATTCCTTGGCAGTGCACCATTATCCAAAGAGACTCCTGAGTACTGTCTGCAAAAGACATGGAGGCAGCTGGGCTGGACCCTGCCCTGGCCTACCTGAAATTCTTCAAAGTCCCCTCTGAGGTGGGAGGGAGGCAGGACCACACTGGCATCCACCTGGCAGGAGAGGGGACCTGGTGCAGGGCTGGGATGCAAGAGCCCTGGGCGGAAACCTTTGAGAAAATGATTCATGGAGCTAGAGGGACCTCGCAGGCCATCTGAACTTCCGAGGAGACAGAGGGTTGCAGTGCTGTCAAGAGCAGGATCATCACAGCCTCTGGCGGGTGGGCCCAGCTTCCCACCCATGCTGACCCCACAGACTTCAGTCTCTTTCCAGATTTGTAAACCAGAGTCTGGATCATGTTCTCTCTCTTATAACCAGAAAATTCATAATTTTCTTGCCCAGAAGAAAGGAGGGGTGGAGGGTTCTGGAGTCTGTGCTGAGGATTCTCAGCAGGAGTGGTGGCCTGTGGGACTCCTGGAAGCTGCAAGAGACAGTACCTCACAGCCACAGATCCCATTCCAGACCCAGGGAGGCCCCTGTACCCAGAGATGTCTCAGCTTTTTGATTCACCTTCACAAAGCCCAACTAGTGCTGGCGTGGAAACGCAGATGGAGGAGTTCATCCAAGCAGCTCCGTGCTCAGGTACTGAGGTGAACCTGCAGCGCAGCCGCACAGGTCTGTCTCCCGCCAAGGACTTTCTTTTGCATTTATCCCGTGGACCAAAAACATTTTTTTTCCTGCTTTTCTTTCTCCTTGGAAAATCTTTTGATGCTTGGAAGCATCATTGCGGGGGCGGAGTGCTAGGTTTGCTTTTTTTTCCAAGACAGAGGGACAGTGAGAGAGAAAGAATCAGTGTTATTTAGTTTTCAACGCGGCTTTCATTGCTCTGACACTTCGTTGTGCACATGGTGCTGGGGTTTGAACCCGAATCCTTGTGCATGCCAGGCAAGCGCCGTAACCGCTGAGCCACCGCTCCAGCCCCTAGGTTGGCTTTTTGTACAGGTTTCTATAATGGAATTAGGTAAATTATAAACCTGAATTGCAAATGGAAAATCATATAGAAAGGATTTTTTTTTTAAGTAGGGAAGCTGGGGATCAAAACCAGAGCCTTAGGCATGCCAGGCAAATGCTACCATTAAGCCACAGCCCCTGCACTATGAAGGAGATTCAGGCTGACGGACACCACTGTGAGCTCCAGGAGGGGGGTCCTCTCTGTCACAGTCTCTGTGACTTCAGTCATCTAGCATGAAGCACAAGACAGAGTGTGCTCAACAGGAAAGAGGATAGGGGAAGGAAGGGAGGAAGCAGAGGAAGCTAGAGAGAAGAAGGGAGAAAGGGAGGCGAGAAAAAGGAATGTTCTTCCCGGTTTCAGGAGCTACCGGGTTTTGACCTAAACAGACACAAGTGGCTGAGAACATCCTAACCTTGGGGCCCACTCACTGTCCAGATTCTTGCCCAACCCAACTGCTTGCAAAGCAGAGAGATTGGCACCCAGTCCTGACCAGCATCACCTAAATCCTCCACCCAGCGCCACCCTAACACTGGCATTGGTAGGAAGGCGTAGGGGTTAAGGAGGGGACTGACTTCTGCAGGGACTGGGAAGAGGAGCCTGGGAGCTCTAACTACTGAGGGAAGTCTCTAGCTAGGATCAGTAGTACTGTAACACTCCTCAGAACCTGCACCAGGCGTGAAGACTCCAGTGGGCCGCAGCATGCTGTCTGGTGTCACCTGTAATCCTAGCTACCAGGGAGGCGGGGGAGGGGCGGGGGGGGGGCAGGGAGGATGGCGAGTTCAAGGCCAGCTTGGACAACTTAGTGAGACCATGTCTGAAAATTTAAAAATAAACAAAAAGGGTTGAAGATGTAGTTCAGTGGTATAGCAGTAGTACTGTAACACCCCTCAGTGGGCTCAACCTCTTGTGCTGAAATAAAAAATAAATGTGACTTCAGTGGGGCACAGTGGCATACCCATGTAATCCCAGCAATTCAGAAGGTTGAAGAAGAAGGATTGCAAGTTTGAGACCAGTGAGACCCTGTGTCAACATTAAAAAGGGGCTGGGGGGGGGGTGCTGCAGCAGTGACTCAGCAGTTATATGGTGCTTACCTGACAAGCAGGTTTGAACCCCAGCACCACACACACAATGAAATGTCCGAGCAATGGAAGTCACAAGAAAAACTAAATAAAATTCATTGTCTCTTTCTCTCTCTCACTATCCCTATCTCTTTTTTTAAAAGGTGGGGTGGGCTGGGGATGTAGCTCAGTGGGAGAGCACTACTGGGTTCAATCCCCAGTACCACAAGCCAAAAACAAACAACAAAAATACATTTTCTCAGGGTCACAAAGAAGGGCTAGGGTGGAAGATTCACCTAAGGTATAAATTTGAGGGCTTTTCAAATAACTCAGTAATTAATATTTCTTTTTTTTAAAGAGAGAATTAATTTTATTTAGTTTTTCATGTGGCTTTTGTTGCTCAGAAACTTCATTGTGTACATGGTGCTGGGGTTCGAACCAGTGTCCCTGCATGTGTGGCAAGCACTGGAACCTCTGAGCCACCACTGAGCCACCGCTCCAACCCCAGCAATTAATATTTCTGATACAATGTTTTTAAATGGAAAATTTAAAACCCAGGAGAGATAAAATATCAACATTTAATTTTATTTTTTAAAGAGGGAGAGAGACAGAGAGAGAGAGGGGAAAAATAAAATCAATTTTAGTTTTTCATGTGGCTTTTGTTGCTCTGACAATTCATTGTATATGGGGTTCGAACCCGTGTCCTTGCGCATGCCAGGCAAGCGCCCTGACCACTGGGCCACCGCTTCAGAGACAAATATCAACATTTTAAATAAAGATTTCCTGGACTTACCAAGCCCTAGGTTCCAGAGCCAGGAATGGAATTCATCCAGCCAGGGCTGGAGTGGTAGCCTCAACCTCCCAGCCCCACAATGCCGCCCAAGACCCAGCGCCACAATCACATTGGAACAGACACCTCGGAATCATCCACAGAGGCTAAGCACAGCTCTCCCGGTGTGCGGGTCTGTCTGCTGAGTCAGGTGAACAAACCGGCAAAAGCAGCCCTTTCTCCAGCCCCAAGTCTGAGCAGGTTAGGTAGAGAGGGAGGTGGGGCTGGGAGAAAGGAAGCTGGTGAGAGCCCTGACCTAGAAGCCCAGGCTCTCCCAGGTCCATCCCTGATCCAAAGCCAAGTCCAAGCCCAGAGCTTCAGTGGAGGGGGATGTGGATTCTACAGCCGCCCTTGATGCCTCTTTACCCAGGAGAAAGCTGGGGTCCTGGCTGGAGCAATGATCTAGAAAGAGCCTTGCCTGCCCTGCCCCCATCTCCCTGGTGGTAGCTGGTCCTGGACCTTGTAGGTCCATGAGAGACTAAATGTTCAAAAGAAAACAATCTCAGAGAACTGGGGACACAGGGATTGGAATTTAAAGCAAGAGATTCCAAGAGGAGGTGGTAAGCTGGGGTCCTGAATCAGATGCCCAGAATGGAACTAGAGTTCTGAAGTGGCCCAGAGTTAGGACTGAGTGGACCTATGACCCTGGTCCTGGAAATGCCCTGATCACATTCAGTTTCTTCCCTTGAGTCCTCCAAGGCCCTCTGCGTGGCCCTGGAGAGGGGACCAAGAACTGCTGATAACAGTAGCTGGGGAGACAGATCTACTCCTGCTGTGTAAATGGGGCTCAGAGAAGTTAGGCAAATCACCAAGGTTCACCCTAGCTCCCTTGGGCTCAAAGTCTTAATAATCCTCCTAACCAACCGGGCTTCTTTGACAAAGGGTGAGGTGGACCCAGGATCTCCTGAAGGCTTAGTGAAATGCCAAGTCCTCTGGGCTCCATCCCAGCTAAGCATGAGCCCAGGTGGGCACACACAAACCCCTGGGGCTGCAGCCTGGCTGAGATGCAAGACCCACCCAGTTGACAGAGGAGGAGGGAGGAGGCGCTTCAGTGGAGCTGAAATCCCCAAATAGAAATAAAACCAGGCGAGTGTGAGTGAGCTAAATCCCAGAGTAAATTTCAAGCGAAATAAATTGCTCAGCATGTTCTATGTTACAATAGCAACGATTCAACACTAATGATAGTATACTAATGGCCTGTTAAATATTCTTGGGCCTTCAAAAAGCACAGAGAAGCTGGCTAGGGCTGCAGGAAGTTGGTGCTGCACTTTCTTTCCTGCCTGCAGAGGTTTGTACCAGGCCCCCACCCCACACGCTCCTGCTCTGATCCAGTGGCAGCTGCTGCCCGGTTTCATCAGCCAAAGACCCAGAAGCCCAGAAGGTCCTGTCAGATGCTGGCTTGGGCAGGGGCTGCTAGGAGCTGCAACAGAGGAGGAGACTGACTTTCCTGTGGCGTGATGTCCTGGGATCCTGGCTCAGGGGCTTCACCACCGTTAGCAGTCCCTGGAGAGATGGATGTCTCATGACAAGTGGGGACCTCGGGTGCTCCAGGAAATGAGGGTCCTATGTGCATGAGGACAGAGGCTGGGGGAGCAGGGGAGGAGAGGGAAGTGGATTCTGTACAGGCGCCCACGGAAGCAGGAGAGAGGCCCAAGCTGGGGGCTCCAGGGAAGCGCCAAGGCAGCCCCGCTCGCTACAGCCTCTTCTTGATTTATGGCCCCTTCCCTATTCACCAAACTGAAACGAACCACCGTGGAGGCCCCGTGGTGGAAGGCGTCGGGTGCAGCGGCGGAGTGAGGGCCAGGGCCCCCGCCCTTCCGCGTCCCCGACAGCTTGCAGCCGAGCCCAGCCCGCAGTCCCCGGGGAGCAGCCCGTCCTCGCCCCCAGGTGGGCCGGCGGCCGGGCCGCTTCCAATCTGCCGGCGGGCGCAGAGGGAGAGAGCCGGGCGCGAGGCCACCGCCAACCCGGCCCCAAAGAGGAGAAAGTTTTTTCTCTGCCTGGGCAGCTCCGGCCAGGTCTCAGCTTTGGGGGATGCGAGGGCCTCACGATTCCGCTGCGGTCTTGGACACCCAGCCCTGCGCCGGCCCGCGGTATTTTCCTAGGTCCCAGGGAGGGGAGCAGGAGCGCGCTGGCCGGTCTGCAAAGGCCTGGTCTCCGAGCGAGCGGCGGGCGAAAGGCGCCTGGGGCCAGTGGGACCCCGCAGCGAAGGCCTCGGGGCTCCGCTCCGCAGACCCAGCTCTTGATCCCGGCTTTAAGCACGAGAGCATCCAGGCCCTGGTGCGCTCCGGATGGCCTGAGGTCCTGGCCCTGGCACGACCAGAGGCCCTACCCCCGGAACGGCGAGGAATTAAAGCCTGTGGCAAGGTCGGGAGGGCGGCTGGGGTGCGGGGCGTTATTAAGAATTTTCTGGTCCAGCCTTGAAAATTCATCCCAGCGCGAGCTCCCGCTCGGCTAGAACAAGAAACAGATCGCAGAGGTCTATGCTCGCTTGCACCCTCGCGGTCCTGTTTAGAGGAACAAAAACACCAGTGTGCCACAGAGGAGGCCACTGACCGGGGAGCGGGGTGTGACTGCCTTCTTTGTCCAGTTACACTGCCTCCGTGGGCCACAGGATTTCTACACTTCACCCTAACGTTCCCGACACGATCTTCCCAGGGTCTCCACCCTCGCCCCAGGAAAGCCATCATTCACTTTGGATCGGTCACTTCCCGGGCAGGCAGTAGGCCTTCTCCACCCGCCCAGGAGTGCAGGGCCCAAAGAGGTCAGAAAAAGAGGCTTGCAAATTGTCCTTCACGGGAAACATCTAGAACCCAACGGAAATGCCCTGAAAAACAACATAAATTAAAAATTTCTTCCTCAAACTAGGAAAGGGGTCACACACACACACACACACACACACACACACACTTCTGTCCACTAGAGGAAGAAAAACGGGGAACAAAAAGGATAAGGATCGACTACAAAACCACGGAAGAGTAACTTGAATAATCGTGGGACGGGGTCGAGGATCGCTTTGGAAACAGCACATCCCAATCCCGCGGCCGCGCAGCCGGCTCGGGCCTCCTCCCGCCAGCCTGTACCCCCCTCGGCTAATCACCCTCATTAGGGGCTTCATCACCGGCCTAATGAAAGCAAACCGTGTGGAAATCGCCGGTAAACAGTTGGGTCTGTGCTGTAATTAATTCAGTGTCTCTTTTAATCAAACTGAAAAGGAATCGGGGCAGCGGCTTGCGGAGCCGTGACATCACCCCCAAAATCGGCCGGAGCCAATCAGCGTCATCACTCCGGGGACACGTGGGCGAGTCCCGTTTAAAAAAAAAAACAACACAACGAAAAAAAAGGGAAACAACAAAAAAACCCACCCAGCCCCAAAGTAAAAGTGACACAAGTTCATTTTTTAAGGGAAGGGGGGAGGCGAAGGCGCGCGCGGAGCGCGGGCGGAGCGCGGCAGCCTCGGAGCCGCGAGTCGCTGTCCACGGTGCTGACGGCCCCTGGAGCGGCGGAGCGCGAAGACCGGACCTCTGCGGCCAGGTGGAGCGTCATGAGCCGCCGGCCGCCTCCGCTCTCCGCGGTGCTGACGCCGCCAGGTGCGCTCCGCTCCGCCGGCTGGTAGCGCGGCCCAGGCCCGCTGCCATCCGCGGTGCTGACCCCGCTGCCCTCGTCCACCGCTCGCCTTGAGGACGCGTGCGGTTTGGATTTTTAAAAAGCCGTTCTTTATTTAGATTCCAACATCCTCGCGCATCTTCTGTGCCAAGGGGCCCTCAGGCCGTCCTCCTTCTCCCCCTTTGCTCTCCCCAACTTGGCGGGCCCTCCTCCCATTCCTCCCTGACACTCCCACCACCCCCCCTCGGCTCGGCGGCTAGGCGCGATGCTGCAGAAGACGCGCTGAGCCCTTTTGGATCTAATGCGCAGAGGAGGTTGGCCCCGAGCTCCCGAGCTCCCCCAAGGCTGAACTCTGTCCAAGGTGCCCGCAGGCTCCCTGCCCGCCTTCCCCATGCCAGCCCGCAGCTAGGGGCAGGGGCAGCGGCGGCTGGGGTTGGGGGTGGGTGGGGAGCTTTGGGGGAGGACAGGTCGCAGCTTGGCTATGGAAGGCTCCAATGGCTTTGGGATCGACTCCATTCTCTCCCACCGCGCGGGCAGCCCCGCCCTTCCCAAGGGGGACCCCTTGCTCGGGGACTGCCGCTCACCCCTGGAGCTGAGTCCACGCTCGGAGAGCAGCAGCGACTGCTCTTCACCAGCCTCGCCAGGAAGGGACTGTCTGGAGACGGGCACCCCGCGGCCTGGCGGGGCAGCGGGCCCAGGTTTGGACTCCCACCTGCAACCGGGGCAGCTCTCAGCTCCGGCCCAGTCGCGCACCGTCACCTCCTCCTTTCTGATCAGGGACATCCTTGCCGACTGCAAACCACTGGCGGCCTGTGCACCCTACTCTAGCAGCGGGCAGCCCGCAGCCCCTGAGCCTGGGGGCCGCCTTGCGGCCAAGGCCGGGGAGGACTTTAGAGACAAGCTGGACAAAAGTGGCAGCAACGCCTCATCAGACTCTGAGTACAAAGGTAAGAAGACAGGAGGGGAAACCTCGGGGATGGTATCGTTCTAAATGCTGTTATTTAAAACTCCATGGCACACATGCACGATCTCGCCTCTGAGCTCTCCCAGGGACTTACTGAACAGTTGGTTTTGTTTGAGTCTTTTGGCCAGGCCCGTGGTTGTATTTTTGAGAAACAAAGAGTCCAGGGGGAAGAAGGGAAGCAGTGAGGGATACTGTGTGCCTGAGGAGAGATTCCCCAAAATGCACAAAAAAAAAAAGTTCCTAAACTTCGGGTGGGACCACCACCCTTCCGCCAGCGGTGCTAATGGACAGGAGCAGGTTCCTGTCTGGCTGGTGACTCTCTGGGAAAAGACCCTGCAGCAATAGGAGACCCAAAGGGTGCTGTGTTATAGGAGCAAAAGCCTGCAGGAAAATTTCAGCTGGAGTTCTCAGTACAGGCAGAATTTTCTGCCCTTTAATCTGAATTTCCCGAGGAGAAGAGAATCTCGGCTTCCCCTCCTGTTGGGCCCAGTGTCATCTGGGGCTTGTGAAACTAGCAAAAGAAACACTTCAAAGCAGAAATAGCAGCTAGGTGGCCAGCGGGCTGGAGCAGGCTTGGCGGTCCCGTGGAGAGGGAAGGATTTGGATTTAACTGCACTAAACAATACAGGTTCCATGAAGACCTAGAGATCCATGCTGACCAGCCTTGGATCTCATGGTGCCCCTTCGCCTGCCTTTTCACCCTGTGATTTGTGTGTGTGTGTGTGTGTGTGTGTGTGTGTGTGTGTGTTCCCTTTTCATTGCTTCTTAATTAGGGAGCTGAGATCAGGATTAAGAGAAAAGGGAAAGGAAGGGAGGAAGGAAAGAAGAAAAAAGGAAAGAGGAGGGGAAAGAAGGAAAGAATTTCTTAATTTTGTTTCTGATCCTTAGCCACTACCTGAACTTTAGCTGTCTGTCAGGGCCAGAGGTATAAAGTTCTTTCTGGGAAGAAGTTTAGAGGCAGAAGGTGCAGAGGAGAACCAAGGCTTCGGGGAGAGAGCACTGTGTTTCCACCCAGCAGGATACTGGAGTTGGCCGAGGCTTGTCATAGCTTTCAGCGTTACAAATCCTGGAATTTATTTCATAAGGTGAAATTTCCCTATAAAGGCAACACCTTTATTTGTCTCAGGGGCCTCCAATTTGTACAAGCCCTTACAAAAATTTAGGAAGTTACATTTAACACCTCCTCCTAACCAAGGATTCATCTGGGGATGGATCCTGACTCCAAACCGAAACCCATCTGGGGTCCTATTCCACAACCGATTCCTCTCCACTTCCCCGTGTAAATGGACAAAACCCCCAGCTAGGCTGGACCAGTAATCCCTACAAAGTGGGCAGGTTACACTACAGCACCCAGGAAGAGGCATGCTGGACCTAGGACCAGAGATCCTTGCTCTTCCTCCTGTTTACAGAGGCAAACAAAACTTGCCCTGGAAAAAGACAGAGGTGTGTGTGTGTGTGTGTGTGTAAATATAATTTATAACATAATGTTTATTTACAATTTTATGACAACCTCCACCACCCAGCTTTGTGATTAGAGCAAGGGGCGAGAATACCCAGCTCCGCGTGTGTTTACAGTTTGGTTCTTGCCTCTTATGTCTTTGCTCGGATAGGAATTTTAGGAGAGGTTTCATTTAAGATAATTGAAATATCAGTTTTCCTCTCCTGTCCTTGATGATATCTGATCTGGGAGGTGACAAGGGCTGAGGGCCGCTCCCCACATATCACTTCTATAGGTTTGGAGCAGCAGGGGTAGGTCTCTCCCACCCCTAGGCTCTGCTGCCTTTGCATCTAAAAAGCCCTGGAATGGAAAAGGGAGGAGGGACAGGAGCAACAGAGGTTAAGCCCGGAAAGATTTGCAAATGTGGTGGTGACTTTTTCAGAGCCAGAGTTAGGATGTTTGGCTCAGACAGACACACAGAGCCGTGGGAGCAAATCAGTGGGGTCATTTAAGTGGTTGCCTCCCCAGCCACTGGCCATGCTGAGTCATTTCCTCCAAGGACGGCACGGGGGAAAGGCCAGTCTAATCACAAGTTTCTGGTACCAAAGGCTTCTCAAACAACACTGAACAAAGTCGAAGCGAAAGCCCAGCTTTGAATCCAGGCATCCTGGACACTAGTGATGGAAGTCAAGGTGTCGGAGGAAAAAAAACAAAACAAAAAAACAGATCTTTGCTCCAGGCAGGGAGGGGTCACTGGAGTGTGGAGCTGGAGCTTCCAGTCCCAAGTCTGGGAAGTGGAAGCCCTGCAGGCTGAGCCTGCCCCCAGGCTGAGACAGAGATGGGCCCCCCAATTCTCCAGACTGCACTGGAGAGCGACTAGAGTTTTAAAAACGCCAGCAGCTGACCCGATCTCATAAACATACATATGACCAATTTTCATAAGCAGCCCAGGTAATTAGGTAGAAATGTAGAATGTCCGAGGTCGTTACTCCTTTCCTGAAACTTGTTTAAACTTTCTCAGCATGCGCACATCCGACTGATTTTCATTCTCATTTCTGGAGGTGGCTGTGCCCTCAAGAAGGCCAGCCTGAAGGGCAGGAATTGGCCTGTGCCCACCTGAAGGAGGCAGGTGGAAAGCCAGGGTCTGGCACCTGTGCCAGCCGGTTGCGCAAAGCATTCCGGCTGAAAAGCTTCGTTCCCTGGTGGCTCAATTAACCGGATTATTGTTTCCTACAGAGAGAAATCAACTCGCATTCAGCTGAACCCTGTCACTGCAAACGCCACACACAATGAAACTCACCCTAAAAGAAAATTAAGAAAAAACGGGGTAGGGTGAGGGAAAACCCCAGCCCGCACCAGCAGTTTTGGAGACGCAGCCTATTTGGTTACACAGTCTTTAGGGGGAGAAGAAGGGAAAGCAAGGGGCTTGTTGGATTAAGTGTGCACTTTCCATACAGTCAACCCCGGTCCAAAGTAGGGGGAAAGGAAATGACCAATGTCGTTCATCCTTGGACCTCAGGAGCCCACCGGTGCCCTTTTGTCCCAAAGGAAGGAGAAATGCATCTCCGTGGACATGTAGTGGGAGCCTCTGGGATCAGAAATGACAACGAAACACAAGGAAAAGGACCTTGTGGGGGCAGATGAAGCTGCTCATTTCTTTGGCAGATCCTGGCATCCACCTTGCCACGAGCCCAAGTTCATAGGCAGTGTTAAGAGTGGGAAACCGTTACATAGACAGGTATACACACGGGGCCACTGTGGTGCTTGTATAGTTATTTTATTCTTCAGGACAACGAAGTGCTGCAGAGTGAGCAGGCTTTTGTCCCTCCACGCGGGTTTTCTCCCTGCTGCCCAGCTTTCAGTTCTCTCCCTTCCGCTCACCGGCTGGGGGCAAATGCGGCTCAGATGCTGGGGAACCTGACCGTTGGGTGCCCTCCTCCCGGTGGGTGCGGCTCGCTCCCTGTGGCTCCGCTTCTCTGCCAGGAGAGCGAGCGAGCGTAGGCAGAGCGAGCGGCAGGCTTAGGGTTCGTCCTGCCCGGAGCTGCCAGCCTCGAGCGCTCCCGCAGGCGCACCCCTCAGTCAGGGTTCTTGCCCTGTCTGGGGGACCCAGAAGTCCCGGCTCCAGTGGCTGCGCCGCGGCCCCCACGCGCTTGGCTGTTGCGGGGCCACCGATGTCGCCGGCGGCCCGAGCGCGGGCGCTGACTTGCCGCTGTCTCCGCAGTGAAGGAGGAGGGAGACCGCGAGATCTCCAGCTCTCGGGACAGTCCCCCGGTGCGCCTGAAAAAGCCACGCAAGGCACGCACGGCCTTCACCGACCACCAGCTCGCGCAGCTGGAGCGCAGCTTCGAGCGGCAGAAGTACCTGAGCGTGCAGGACCGCATGGAGCTGGCCGCCTCGCTCAACCTCACCGACACGCAGGTCAAGACCTGGTACCAGAACCGCAGGTGAGACCCGAGGCGAGGAGCTGGGGAGGGTCCGTCTTCCCTTGCAGCTCCTAGAGAGGACCCGGAGCCCACATTCTGGCTCCAAGAAAGGGCCGCCCCGAATCTCCCCCATTCTGTAAAAGTGGGGAAATTGAGGCCCTCCGGGCCAAGACTTTGCCCAAAGTCCCACAGTGAGGGACAGAAATGAGACTAGAGCAGCATCCAAGACAGGTGGTCAGGCACATGGGCCATCTGAGGTCTAAGCCCTGCCCACAGCCTGGGGCCTTCCCGGGAGTCCCCACCAGATACGGGACTGGCTCTCTCTTGGTGGAAGCCCAGAGTGGAAAGGGTGTCATCCCCAACTCCCAGGAGCCCTACAGGAGCACACAGTAGGCAGCAGCCCTGCAGAGTTGCCATGCCTCAGGCTCTGGGGGCTGCCCCAGCTTTTCCAGTCATGAAGGAGTGCCCCAGGTGTAACCTGGTATCATCCCAGCTCCTTGGGAACAGAGTGACTCAGCAGTTGGAGTTGGGGCACTGGTCTTGAACCAGTTTTCCAACCTTTCTCCGGAACACATTCGCAGGCTGACTTACATATATACACACACACGCCAACACACAACTCACAATCCTATACATCCACAGCCACTCACAGACTTAGCGGAGGCAGGAATGGTGCTTTCTATAAACAAGCCTCAGAACGCATAGCCCCATTAATAATAAATACAATTACTGCTCCAGGCATTAATAATTAAGGCCCGTTGCAGTAATTACACAATTATGGTGATGATGAATAATTCAGGGAGGGAGATGGGCTGTGAGGCTGAGCCCACCTCAATGGGATCTAGACTGGCCTGCTCAGCCTCACCTGCAGGTGAGCCCAGGGCTCTGTGCCTGCCCCTCCTGAACCTCAGGCCCACAGCCTGCCCAGGCCAGTGGCCTCCCAGCTTCAGGGCCTTACTGGATACAGGGCTAGTCCCCAGCTTAAACCTGGGTGTCCAGGGGTGGTATGTGTGTGGAGATGCAGCACTTTGGCAGAACCAGGAAGGTGAATGTTGGGCCTGACACCTGGAGCCTGGGTTTACCTCCTGGGTGCTTGCTTCCAGTGATGGCAGGACTGCCACCATGTCCTGCTATCTCCTAGGTGATCTGCCTTTACAAGGTCCTCCCTCAGCATGGCAGGGGGAGCCTAACACTCAGTCTGGGTCTCCTGGGCAGAATGTGGAGGCAAGGTTATAGCCCAGCTTAGGGTGGGACAGCCTGGCTTAGAACCTGGGCTTTGCCCTCCCAGGCCATTACAGAAACTGGCCCACACCTCCGTTTTCTAATCTGCAAATGGGGATAGTAGCCATGGAGTAGGAGGAAGACTGGCGCAGGCAGGTAACCGCGCTCCGTTATTTACCGGCAAGGGCGCCTCGTGGTTTCTCTGCTGGCTGTCTGGGCAGGGGTGGCCGGGGCCCTGCCCTGACCCCTCGGTCCGCGTTTATTTCGGTCCATAGGACTAAATGGAAGCGACAGACCGCCGTCGGGCTGGAGTTGCTGGCGGAGGCGGGCAATTACTCAGCGCTCCAGCGGATGTTCCCGTCGCCTTATTTCTACCCGCAGAGTCTGGTTTCCAACCTGGACCCCGGCGCCGCGCTCTACCTGTACCGCGGCCCCAGCGCGCCGCCGCCCGCCCTCCAGAGACCTCTGGTGCCCCGCATCCTCATCCACGGACTCCAGGGCGCCAGCGAGCCGCCCCCGCCGCTGCCGCCGCTGCCCGGTGTCCTCCCGCGCGCCGCGCAGCCGCGGTGAAGGCGCCCCCGCCCCTGCCTGCCGCCGCCCGGGCGCTCGGGGTAGACGCCCCGGGGCGGGGACTGCCCGGCCCTCCCCGGCACCCACCCAGTGTCCCTCAAGGGTCAAATGCCAAGTCCACGGAGGCCCGGACCCCGGCCCGCCTCTCCCCAGCCCCGCGGCGGCCCCTCCGGCCGCGCCCTCCGGGGCCACTGCCACCCGCCGCTCGGCCGCCTCCCGCAGCGCCCTTTCCCCGGAGCGGGCGAGCGGACCCCGAGCTTCGCTCCCGCGCGCTCCCCTCGCTGCCCGGCGGACCCACCGCCTCCCCGCGCCCCTGCGGACTCGGGTGCGAGCGCAGCGGCGCCCAGGCCGGCGGCCGAGCTGTACATATCGTGTGCAAAGTGTATATGAAGTTATTTATTCGTGACCCATGAGCCCGTGACCGTGTCCGTGAATCAGTGAGTCTGTGGCCTGTGCCCTCCCGTCCCGGGGGGCGCAGGAGGGGCCGAGGGCTCGCCCGCCGCCCCGCCCCGCCTCCGCCTCCACCTGGCCCCGGGGGCAGCGGGCCTCTTGGGCTTTCTCTCACTCTTTTTTAAATGTCGAAATAAACTTCTTACAAATGACCTGGCGCCTGTCGCGCTCCTGTCGGTCGTCCGCGCTCAGCGCTCAGGCCCTCTCCGTCCCTTGGCAAGAACTGTTTGACCCCTGGGCTGCTCGCACGCTCACAAAGGAAACGGTTTTGTGCCCCTCTCCCCTGGCGCTGTGGTCCTGTCCCGGGGTCCATGACTAAGCTCGCAGGGCCTCGGGCAGGGGTCTTCCCTACCAGACCTCAGTCTTCCCGTCTCTACAATGAGAAGAGCTGATCCCTCTCCGCCTCCCCCTTCCTCCCCATCTGGTTCCTCCTTGTTCCAGTCGGTCCTGGGGACGCGATCGGCGGGGAGGGGGCAGGCGGGTGGTCGTTGGCGGGGTCAGCGCCTGGCCTCCATGGGCTGCAGGCCCGGCTGCGGTGCCCTGGCTGAGCCGACTCATCTGGCCGGGACAAGGGCAACAGCAGCTGGTGACCGGCCTGCCCGGCGCGGGCCGACAGATGGACTCCGAAGCTGCTACCCCATCACCCCACCCTCCTCCGCCCGGCGCCAAGGCAGCTCCTCGGCCTCCGGTGCCAGGCAGAGCCCAGCCATCATATTCACGAACCTGACGTCTCATGGTAAAGCCCTTTTGCATCCTCCACTGCCCCCCTCCGCCCAGGGAGTAGGGTGGAATAAAAGCCAACCTCCTCTAACCCAGGCCTGCCCTTCCCACCACCCCAGCCCGTGGCTCCAGGATCCCGGGGAAAGGAGGGGGTCTGAGTCCCCAGCCAGACTCCAAGCTTCCAGATCACGTTCAAAAGGCCAAGGTCACCTCCTGAGATCATTCCCTCTCAAGGGAAAGGGGCGCAGGTGCTCCCCTCCCTGCAGCAAAATGCCCAAGGCTGGGAAGTTTGGGTGCCCAGCAAGCCACACGCCCCCACCCCCTTCCTGGCAAGATTGCTCTGGGAGAGGACCGGGAACCCAGACCGGAGGGGCGTGTTCAGACCACAACCCACAAACGACTGGGGCCTGCTACTGTTTCCTCCCTGGCCCTAACCCCCTCACACCCTGGCCTTTCTTTCCTTGGATGGTGGGGTATTATTCTAATTTTGCAAAATGCACAGCAGCTAATTAAGTCAAGGAGCCCCTTGGCTTTCAAGTTCTTTTGCATGTGAATGGGGGCCGGTAAATCCCCAGCTATGGCTTTGGTGGGGGGTGAGGGGGGACTGTCCCCAACTCAGGGTTAATGAAGTGGGAAAGGAGTCTCTCATAGCCTCCTGCAAACAAAACCCCCCAAGCAACAAACCCTGCCCAAATCCTACATGGATTGACTTAAACCCAGGGGATAAGTGCTTTAAATTAATCTCATTGAATAAGAATGAGACCAAACAAAACTCTTTAAAATCATATTAAAAATCTATCAAAGGACTACTTGCACCGGTGTGCTTTTCATTTTGCGAAGGTGGAGGCAGACGGCTGCAAGCACCCTTACATTTACACAGCCGCAGTGTAAATCACAGACACGTCCTCAACTATGTAATTGTCCTTGTACCTCAGAGGCGATCTCATATCTTACATTAATGAAGAACAAGGCTTCCCTACAAGTTTATAATTACAATATTTTAAATTGTCCTGCATAACCCGTCTGTAATAATAACCTCACCACCTTAACGGTCCGGTGGGCTCCTGCTCGCCTTCATTTACAGGGCCAAATTGGTTTCTGTCCCCACCCCTGGGGGTGGTTGAACCCTCATTTAAAATAAGGGGGTGGGAAGAGGCCCCCAGGAGACCCAGCAAGAGGCAGGAGTAGCTGCCTTCTCTGCCTAGCACCCCTCAGCCCCACCCTGGACCAGCAGGGTGGGGCCACAGCTGCAAGTTTAGATCCCCTAAGCCTTGCGGCCCTGGGGCCCAAGAATCTGAACCGGCTTTATGGAGGCCCACTGCCCACCCTGATGGCCTTGGTCAGTGGAGGAACAGGTAAGAAAATGGAATGGCCATGGAGACGACCCAGCAAGGCAGTGGAAAAGCCTTAAGTTTCCGATGGGGCTGAAGTGCTGAGGGAGGCCACGGAACGGCACTTTGGAAGGCCCTCTGTTTACTGCCCTCTCTCCCAAGCATTGCTCCTCCTTTCACTTCATGGGGAAAGGAAAAAAAAAAATCAAAGGAACTCACTGGGCTTTGTCAAAAAATGTCCTTTGCTAGGCTTTCCCGTTGCTTCTGTTTGCACTGCGTCAGCAGGCTTAACCGCTCACCAAGGGCTCTGTGCCCTGCAGTGCGTGAGAATGGGGCCCTTGGAAGATGGACAGCTGGCTGCAAACACAAGATGCAAGCCCACTGGGGGAAGAGCTCTCCAAGCGCTGCACCACAGCTAACGTCCAGACTCTCTGTGACTTCAATATGGCAACCAGGCTTATGTCATCAATGGTAAGTTGGGGAAATCAGAAAAAGAGGCACACAAAATTAGAATATGTACAGTGGACTTAGGCTAAAGCTTTGCCTAATTGATGTCTGAAATGAGTAATCTGTCAGGAGCCGTAAGATAGATTAATTTTAGGTTTACTTAAATTTAGATAATATTAACCCTAAATCTGCTAAATCCTTTTTTGAAAAATAACTTTTTTTTTCTCAACACTTAGTTGTGTATGTGCTGCTGGGGTTTGAACCTGTGTCCTTTCGCATACCAGGAAAGCACCAAAGATCCAGCAGTGTCTTTTTTTTTTTAAAGGAGAGAGAGTGACAGTGAGAGGATAAATTTCCTTAGTTTCTCGTGTGGCTCTTGTTCTCAACACTTTGTTTTGTGCGTGGCGCTGGGGTTTGAACCCTGGTCCTCGTGCACACCAGGCAAGTGTCACCACTACCTGCTCCAGCCCCAAGTTGTTTTTTTTAAAGAGCTGGAGGTACAGTGAGAAAGAATCAATTTTATTATTTAGTTTATGTGGCTTTCGTTGCTCCAGTGCTTTGCTGTGTTTGTGGTGCTGGGGTTTGAACCTAGGTCCTTTTGCATGTCAGGCAAGCACCATCGCTCCAGCAGCATTTTTTCTTTTTTAAACAAGAAAGAGGGACAGTGAGAATCAATTTTATTTAGTTTTTCATGTGGCTTTCATGGCTCCAACACTTTGCTCTGTATATGGTGCTGGGGTTTGAACCCGGGTTGTCCTTGTGCTTCCCCGCAAGCACTGTAACCACTGAGCCACGGCTCCAGCCTTCATGTTTCTTGTATTAAGTGAATAATGTACTGATTTTTACTTAGAAGCAGACCCACACAGCATCTTTGGCGAGCAGCAAATTGTTTTAAGTTTTGATCTTGGAATTAAAGTCACTACACTTGCCAAGTTCTGGATGGAAGGCGCGCTGTGGGGGTTCTTGCTGATCACACCAATCCAGCATGCACCCTGTTTCTCACAGCTGGGTTTTAGCCCTTCAAAGTTGGATCCTTCCTTTTCTCATCCAAACTGTGAAACACACCCACCTTCACCTACTGGAGGAAGGACAGGAGCTGACCCCTGGCTGCCCTCTTCTAGCTCATGGAGCTGGGGGGTGGGTGGGAGTGGCTACTGAAGTGCTGCCTCAACTCTAGTCCCAGGAAAGCCCTGAACTGTGGGGAGGACAGGGACAGGGGTGGTGGCCAGGGTGAGGCTGGGCTTCCAACCTCTATAACGCCCAGACCTTACATTCATTGGGAAATCAATACGCGCCAGGGGTCCTCCTTCAAACCTCCCAGAAAACACAATGGTGGGGGGCAGATGGGGTCTGGGTCACAACACAAAGACCCCAGGCCTTCCTTGAAGGCAAGATGGGATTTGATGGGAAGAGAGCTGAGGCGCTGCTGCCTTCTCACTTCAAAGGCAAAGTAATAAAAAGGCGGCAGCCAGGCAGGTGCGCCAGGAGGAGCAGAGGACCCGCCAGGAACATGGGTGTATTCTGACCCAGACTAAAAACTCTTTCGGTTCTTTGTGGCAAAGCATTTGTACATTAAGAAAATAATTATTTGACAAATGCTTTTGTTTTGTACAAATTCCAGTCCAGTTCTTAACATTCTGGTTGGCGTGGGCAGGTGGAGGTCCCCAGGCTGATGTGGGCCAAGGCCAGGCGCACTGGGGGTGGCAGGTGTTGGCACTGATGGAGCAGACAGCGCCTGGCTGGCTGACACTGTCACCCACACACCCCTACGGCTTTCCACCATGGTTCCTCAGCCTGCAGCGGCGAGGGCTGGCAGGGGCTCCTGCGAGTCTTGGGGCCTGGGTATTCAGCGGGCGTAAAGGCTCTAGATCTTCTCGGAGACTGAAGAATAGCTTTCCAGGAAGCCCTGCAGTCCCTCAGGAGCCTCCTGGGTTGTGGCTTGTGGGAGCAGCACTACTTTCTCACGGCTGCTGGCCCTCTTGTGTGCTTCGCCCTCTGCCCTGGGCCTGTGGCCTCCAGCCCACTTGCGTATTCGGAGCGCAGGACTTGGGCGAGGTGGTGTGTGCTCCGGCTCTTCTTGCGAAGGTCGGGCCTGGAGGAGTGACAGCAGAGGGAGAGAAACTTTAGCGTTTTTCCCTCCCATTTGGAGAGGCTGCGGCAGCTGGCTGAGACGGGAAGCTGACATTTTTGTATTAATAGACGTGCAATCCCTTCAGTGGTGCTTGTTGTGATAGTCTATGCACTGGAAGATTAGATACGGCGCTGACAGATTTTCATAATGGTGGCAAAATATCATGGCATTTTTAAAAGGGAGGCTTTGTTCTGTGTTGTTTTCATGAGGAAAAAAAAGAACTCGACACCCTCACGCTCTGATGGCAAATGAGGTGTGTGATACAGCAGTTTGCCCAAGGACTGGAAAAACCCACCCTGAAACTCAAGAGTGAAGCGGTGAGATGTGTCAGCCTTCTGGTGACCCTGACGCAGTTCAAAGCACCCGGCACCCTCCAGGCACGTGGCCCTCTAGCACAGGGGCCTGCCAGGACCACACCCAGCTAGGACCAACAGGAAGTGGGGGTCTCTCACACATGCCTCATCGCTGCCTGAAGCCAAGGTCAGGTGCAGGTGGCGAGCATCTGCGTGCAGCCCAGGTCAGCAGCCTTCCCAGGTCACAAGGACCGGGGTGGAGGGAGGCACCTCCCTGCCCCATGCCAGCTGAAAGCAATTTCAGATGCTGAACCACAGAAACTGCCCACCACTTGATCAGATCAGGAGGGGTCCCACAAGTTCCGTGGCACACAGAGGAGGCCCATGAAATAAGGTGCTTCTGAAGACGAGACTGTCACCAAAACAGCAATGACCAAGAAATCTCGACAGACTCTCTGGAGAATCCGTCAACAGCTGCTGGCAGGGCAGTCTCAGGACAGCAGTGTCCTGGAGAGCTCACATGGACAGGTGCCACACTCCATTGTGTTCTTTGCTAAAATAATCAGGGGACAAACTGGACCGAAACTGTGGTCAACATAAACAAAACAGCACCCCCTGAAACCCACAAATCTGAACCATCAACACTGCCCGATGACGAACGTGTGCGGGCCCGGCTGGCTGAGGTGATCAATGCCTGCTCGTGACAATGGTGCTTTCCATTGTGAGCCTCTGCTGGGAGATTCGAGGTGTGACTAGGACACAAGGCTGAAGGGGAACCGGGAAATAACCTGTGCACGTCATCTGCAATGCAGCCCATGGTTGAAGGAGGCAGCTGGCCAGGCCCAGGCCCAGGTGTGACAGGACAGCCCTGCAGGACCAAGGCGGAAATGACCAAGGTCTAAGGAGGGGGCCTCTGTGGCCTCCAGGAACTGCTGCAGTGGGCTGGTTGGAGCAGGAGCCAGGTGACTGCAGAGGGAGGGGAAGACAGGGAACAGGTGACTTGGGCTCCGGGCCTCATTTCCCTCATCTGAAAAATGGGGAGGCACTGAGGATGGGGTTCCACGAGGGTCCAACAGGCCAAGTGTGAGCCTGGGGCCGGCAGGCGGACTGTGAGGAGTCTGAGGCCCAGAGAGGCCACACACGGCCTGTACCGTGTCCCCACTTGCTACAGCTCTCCAGCCTTCCCCAGGTGGCTGAGTAGGCCCACGGGCGGGAGCTGCACTGGCCCTGCTCCCAGCCGAGGCTCCACTGCTCCGCTTGTGGTTTATTTTTAGTCAGCCTGCACGACAGGCAGAGGGCGGAGGTTGACAGGAAGGAGCGCGTCCTCTTCCCTCCCGTTGAAGCCAGGTGCTCACAATGCCTGTGATTTTAAATGTAGCAACCTGAGTTTCAAAACATGCAAAATTTCAGTCCCCAGCTCGAGCTCTAGCAGTCCAGTGACCGCTGCCTCTGCAGGCACAATGACCAGGGTCTCATGGGGTAACCCGTGTGCCCACTGCCTGCAGACGTGTGGGGGCCTTGGGGGCCTCCTGCAGCCCAGGGCACAGGCAGTGTGCAGTGCACCAGCAGAGCCCACGCCCACATCATGGCACCTGGTGTGCAAGGCCAGTCCCAGGCTGGGGTGCAGCTCAGTGGCAGAGCGCTTGCCTCGCATCACAGGCCTCTCCTACCCGCCACCTCCGAAAGGAAGAAGGCAAGGAGAGCTACTTGGGAGTCTGAGGCAGGAGAATTGAAGGTTCGAGGCCAGTCTGGGGAACTTGGTAAGGCTGCCTCAAAATAAAAGGAGGGGCTGGAGCAGTGGCTCAGCGGTTACGGCGCTTGCCTGGCATGTGCAAAGACGCAGGTTTGAACCCCAGCACCGCGTATACAGCTCAGTGTTGGAGCAACGAGAGTAAAAACTGAAAAACTAAATAAAACTGATTCTGTCTCTGTCTGGTTCTCCTAAAAAAAAAAAAAAAAAAAGGGACTGGGGGGTGCACCCCAGTGGTAGAGTGCTTCTCAGCATGCACAAGGCCCTGGGTTTGATCCCCAGCAGCATAATTAAAAAAACAAAACAAGGGGCTGGAGTGGTCAGTGGTATTGCACTTGCCTGGCTTGCATGAGGACCTGCGTTCAAACCCCAGCACCACATACACAACTGAGTGTCAGAGCAAGGAAAACCAGATGAAAAACTAAATTAAACTGATTCTCTCTCAAAACAAACCCCCAAACCCCCAAAACCCAGCTGCACCGGGGCAGAGGAAGGAGAGCCTGGCGGGAAGGTTGCCACTAGGAGCAGGTTGTCTGGTGGTTCGAGGTAAAGTGGACATTTAGTGCGCACAGGGCCTGGCCTGCAGCTCCAGAAGCCCCTCAGCTCCCCGCCCCGGGAGGGAGTCTTGGAGATGGCCGGTCTTGCTGGCCTGACTCAACTGTGGGTCTAGACCACTTCCTCAGGTGGGGAACCTGCAGGGGGTTCACCTACCCTCCAGAGAGCCGTGCCAACTGGACCCGCTCTCCCCAGCCAGCCCCTGCTCTTCTCTGTTCTAAGGCCGAAGCTGAGAAGCCGAGGCACAGATGGGCAGAGGGACCGCTCTAAACCCGAGCATGTGACAGGCACATGTGCCATCGTCCACCAAGCTGCCGTCCTTCCGGGGACCTGCCAACTTCCTTGCCCTCCAGATACCCGCACCCCTCACAGGCTTCCGCGGCATTAATCCTGTGGTTACCAGGCAACAGATCAGTTCATCTAACCAAGGGCAACTCTGGCAGGGTGGGCTGAGGACCCTGCCCACCGCCCGGGGCACCAGGCCGAATTACTTAGCAGGACAGGCAGGCGCCACCTGCACTGCCAGGGAGGTGACATCTCAGCCCCACTAATAAATCAATATACCCCGCCAGGGTGACCAGGGGAGGAGAGACCGCAGGCCCACAGAAGGGTCTTCCCAGGTGTAAGCCACTGTCCTGCAGGCTCTCCACAATGGTGTTTCAGTGGGGGTAGGGAGGGGGAGGTGGCTAGTGCTGGTGAACCTAGGGCCTTATACACCCGAGGCAAGGCCTTCAACACAAAGCTACTTTCCCAACCGATTTTTACTTATTCTGAGATGGATCCTGCCTCAGCCTCCCAGCAGCTGGGATTGCAGGCATTTTTTTAAATAGGTCAGGACTATTCACTTATTTCCGTACTGAGAATTGGACTCAGGGGCACTCTACCACTAAACCACATCCGTGGTCCTATTTATTTTGAAACAGAGTCTCACAAAGTTGCTGAGGTCTCAACTTGGGATCCTCCTCTTGAGTAGATGAGATTACAGGTGTGCACCCTATGCTTGGCAGGACAGGACTCCTTTTTAAAAGTTTTACGCGTGAGGGCTGGAGCAGTGGCTCTGTGGTAAAGCACTTGCCTTGCATGCACCAGGACCTGGGTTCAAACTCTAACACCACATTCACAGCTAAGTGTCGGAAAAAACAGATGAAAAAATAAATAAAATTGGCTCTCTTTAAATAAATAAATAAATAAAAATGTTTTATACATGTATTTTAAGTCACACTATTTTCTTTTGCTAGTTTATGGGATGGTGTGGAGAAATGAACTACTTCTTCCCGGGGGTTACCCACGACAGTCACTATTCCATCAGTCTCTCTAGGACACTGCCTGCGGACACTGCCTTCTCCAGGCTGCGGGTAAAAGGGGCAGGCACACACATCAAAGCACTTGCGCAGAGGCCAAAGACGTGTGCTGCTGGTGGATGTGATGTCAGGCAGGGAAATCGAGGCCCTGCCGACTGGCCGTGCACTGCTGGGGACTGTCGCTGGCCCCTGCCCAGCACCCAGGCACCCAGGCACGACAGGCATCTCCCACTTTTCCCAGAACCCTGTGAGACAGCCACTCTACCGAGGTGAAGGAGCAAGTGCAGGTCACAACCAGTCCCGGGAGGGCCGAGCCAGGAAGGGGGGCCTGGCATCTTACGCACCAACCACCACACTGGTCTTCTAAACATGGAGCAAGCGCCTTGCAGAAGATACTTTTTGAGTATAAAAATAATGTCTCATGAACTCAGACTTTAAAGACCTGGAACCCCTGGTGAAGTGCATCTTCAAAGTCACGGTGAAGAAAGCACATGGTTCAGAATCACCTTAGACAAACCACGACCTCGTAACAGAAAAAGCATCCCACGAGTCTCATAAACGCAGGGAAAGGGCAAAGGCTACTGGACTGTGAGCTGAGGCCAGCCTGGGTGTGGCTTATGGGTGACTTTTAAGCTTTTGCTTCCTCAGTTTCCGTAATGAGCCTGTATTTCTTTTGTGAATTTTAAGAAAAAGCTGCATATGCATGCATTTTACAGGGGAGTGGGGAGGAAATTCCAAAGTATTTTAGTTTCTATTTAGCAAAAGCCTTCTTGCCTTTGGCTCCAGTTAGTCTACTTTGTGAGGGTTTTTCTCCTGTGCTAACGATCAGATCACACTGACAGAGGACACACAACCAGTGTGAAGAACCGTGCCTAGACACACGCAACCTGGGGACCAATCAAGGCCTGAGGGCTCAGCCTGGGAGGTGCGAGCCAGAGCTGGAAGAAAAGCCTGGGTTCCGCATGATCGCAGGAGCAATGGTGACACCCGATGCTTTAGGCTGGCTGCTTGTGCCTCGCTGGAGGGAGAAGGAAAAGGCGATGCCACAGGCTGAGGTGGCTCTCAGATGGCAGTAAGAGTAACAGGCACCTCCAGAGAGAATGTGACAGGTAAGCCCCAGTGCAGAAGAGGCTTGGGGAAAGAACCAGCACTGGCCACTGAGAGCACGCTGAACCCCCCGCTGTCACCCAGGGAAGGAACCCTGTCATGCCCCATGACCTACTTGGGTGCAGCAGTGGACACCTAGAATCCCCACTCTGAGGCAAGAGGATCAGGAGTTTGAGGACAGCAAGATCCCACCTCAAAAACAAGCACCCTTCACTTCTGGTTCCACTTGGTGCAGGTGTCACTGGTGGGCTGACCATCGCAGGGATGCCTTGATTTCTTAGGGCTCCAGAAGACACCCCACCCAGGGTGAGTCCAGCTGCTGCAGCAGACACAGTAGCTGAAGTCCTTGTGTGGAAGACTGAGACTGAGAAGATGCAAACTCAACTCAAGGTCGAGTCCTAGCCAAGGGAAGAGAACTCTGCAACTGGGCCAGGGCAGACATAAGGCCAGGCAGCAGAGCCACTGGTGCCACAGCTGACCTCCTGCCTGGGAGGGAGAGGAGAGTGGACAGCAAGATGGCTGCTGTCTAAAGATGACAGCTGAACCAGAATCCAGAAGCGGAGGTAATTGAGATGACTTCATCCCAGTGGCTGACACTTGGGGGTGAGCAGTGCTGGGGAAGGGGCAGAGGACCAGGATTCTGGTGCCCCTGGGAGCAGGCAAGGGGTGACATGTGTAGAGAGCACCATTCTCTACAGTTTTCTTGAAAACAGTGAGGGCCACCATGACTTACTGGCACCCACGGATTGAGGGCTTTGAAACTGGGACGAGCAGGTTCGGAAACACAAGAGCGAAAAGCTCAGGGCAGAGGCCAAACCCGCACCCCGGAGCTCGGCCCGCTGGGCCTGTCCTGCTTGGCATTTTTATCAAGGGCTATGATGGACAACTGAACACACAACCCCCGTGGGCTGAAAGAATGGGCCTGGGCTCCGAAGGTGAACTGGAATGGGGACAGATGAGAAGGCAGGGCCTGGGGGGCAAGTTTCATCTTGCAAGCAGAGGGCTGAGTTCGAATCCCAGCTCCTCCCTATGGACAGCAGAGCCATCGCAGCAGCCTCCTCTGTGCAACAGGGAGGACAAAGGCAAGCCACCCCCTGGGCAGCCAGAGCTCCTGCCGCGGCTGCCAGCACCCCAGGTCCTTCCGCTGGGTGGTTCCATGAGCTACACTTTGCAGAGAACCTGGGCACCTTGGGCTAGGCTGAGACAGCATGGAGATGACGGCAGCGTTGCAGTGGGCTGCATAGGCTGGGCCCGGGAGGATGTTGGTGTGGCCTCGCACGCAACGTGGGGCTTATTCTCTAAGTTTGGGTAAGGTGCTTACTCCTGTAAATCCCAGTCTCTTTGCCTACAAAATGATTAAGTGATGACCACTAACTTCAGTAACAGTATGGAAGAGCGCGCAGAGGAGGAGCAAGGAGCCACCGCTGGATGGCCAGCATGTCATCACGTGGCCCAGGAGCTGGTCTGACCACTACCAACCCCCTGGGTTTCTACGGTGCATCCTGTGCCACATGAGAACCTCTGAGACGGAAGAGTGGAAAGGAAAGTGGCCAATCTGGCTCCCTTTCTGGAGTCCTAGCAGCAAGCAGGGACCACTACAGAATGAGCACTGCTGGAGGTGGTAAGTCACAGGGACACAGGGCTTGCTGAAGCATGGTCCCAAGCCCCCAAGGAATAACAGGTCCAAAGAGACGGGGCCGGGCCAGGGTGGCAAATTCGGGGAAGATCCTGCAAGTTCTCACTTCCTGTGAAGAACAGAGAGTAGTGGGATGGCACGGATTACAGGCTTCACAGGACTGTGCCCAGAACGGCACCAAACGCCATGCATCCTGCATTCTTTCCACCTGCTTTGTGACAGCCCGATGGTCACCCAAGTTACAGGCAGGCTGCTGCTGAGTGCTGTGTTGCGATCAAACTCAGGACCACCCCTCTGCACAGCCCAGGCTCTTCCACTGTGCCCAGAGGGGATGGCTGACAGTCAGAGACAGGCCAAAATGACAACCACCTCTTCTCCAAGGTGTCCTGCTGGACGGCTGGCCCAGTGAGCAGCCACACAGCCCAGCCCCGGCCTTGCTACTGACAGTTGCAAACCCAATTCTTCCAAATTCAAGACCAACACCTCTCTTGCTCTGGGTCCATTTCTTTGGTCACATGAAGAAAGATCTGCTCACACTAAAAAACAACAACAACAAACCCCACCAAAGACATAGCAACACATAATCTAGGGGAACCACAGACATGTAGGAGGGGATGGGGGAGGAGGGTGGCATGGGGAGAGGAAGGGAGGGCAGGGAAGGATCTAGGGAGACAGCAATGTAGCATACTCCTTACCTCCCCACCCCAAGAAATCATATAATACTTATGCAATCATTTAATTCTAGAAAATTCAAAATCTTATTTATCTCTTACAAGGGCAATCAAGAGATTGGGGTGTGGGCAAGGTGGGGTAACTATGGTTTAGGATCAAGTGCATATCATGTTACTTTATACGCACTTAGGACTGTACAACAACTCTACTCCTTAATAAAAAAAATTACCATTATGGGTTCCTACAGCCCCACACAGAGCGTAGAAAACCAGCAGCAACCAGGGGAGGCACATGAGGGGCAGGGGGTGCCAGGACTGTGGGCTCGTGGCTTCTTGCTGGTCACCGAGGTCCCTGCCTCAGCCAGAGGCTGAATGAGACTGCCAAGGAGCCAGACTCACCCGCGAACTTGCTTAGGCGACATATACACTGGAATGGTCCCACATGAGGGTGGAGCCAGAGTTCAGACTCACTTGGGCCTGCATCCTCCTCGATTACTGACATCAGGACCCGAGGGAGTGGTGGTGGCCTGAGGACAGTGGCCATGCAGGCTGGGGGCACACAGAGAGCTGCAGTGTTTGATTAGGAGGATGCTGGCTGGCCAAGCTGGACTGCGGAGGGCAGGGCCCACCACACTTCCCTGACTGCTGTGGCCTCAGCAGGTGTCCTGCTGGGCTGGCTGTGTGCATGGCATCTTCTCAGGAGAGGCTGACTGCATGGCTCCTGCTGTGTGCAGGTGACCAGGTGTGGAGAAAGCCCTGGGTCACTGAACTCCCTCTAATCACCTCATTAGCCAGGTGGGGAGGAGGGCGTGTGCCTCGCAGGAGGCAGAAGCTGGTAATCACACGATGGAGAGCAAAAGCTGCCTTACAGAGCTGTCAAACCGGGGCCCAGAAAAGCAGGGAACAAGGATGGCCCCTGAGCCGGGTGCTGGAGAGCCGCATGGGAGCACGGTGGTGCCATTCAGAACCCACCACCCTGCAGTTGGGCTCTTGCTCCCTGTGCCAACCACATGCGTGTACCCCCAGGACCCCAGAGACACCCAAGCTGGCATTCCAGCCCCTACCCACCTTTCTGACAGGGACCAGAAGTGCTGCTGCCCACAACCTGAGGCCCACCCAAAATCCTGAGGGACTGACCCCCACTCATCTTCATTCTTGCAGTACTGGGGACCACTCCCAAGGCTGCTCCGCCAACGAGCCACACGCCAGCCCTTTCCATGTCATCTTGAACAGGGTCTGGCTAGGCCGCCCTGGGCTCCTGCCTCAGCCGGAGGGCCTCTAATTCACCAAGGACACCCTAAACCTGCTCTGAGGACATCTTTCAAGTCCTGGGGGTGACCTCTATGTCGCTCTTCATGATTTTGGCGCTTGCTGAACCATGGCATCTGGGCTAGGCCTGAGCCCCTGCATCTTACAGAGCTCTCCAGTAGACTGTGCAGACCCCGTCTCCATGGCTCCAGTCCATGGCCCGGACTGTTTCTCTCTGGTCTTCAGGTGAGGCTGAGTTCTGGCCCTGTCTAGGTGGGCGGAGGCCCTGTCTGTGACCCAGCCGTCCCCATGTTCTGCAGATGCTGCCTGCTCCTCCAGGAAGCAGATGGAAAGGCCAGAGCCCAGGTTAGTGAGGAGGCCATCCGGGCCTGAGCGTGCCCTCTCAGGACAGACTCACTGCCCAGGGGCACGCAGGGCTCTGCAAGACAACATCCCGCCCTGCAGGGCTGCCGTCTCAGGGTCCACCGAATCATCACGAGCCATTTGCCTCTCACGCCAAAGCAAATCCCTTCCTCTGTCACAGCCCCTCTTAAAACACGTCCTGAGGGGGGCTGGAGCGGTGGCTCACCGGTTACAGCACTTGCCCAGCATGTGCAAGTACAGGGGTTCAAACCCCAGTACCCACATACACAACTAAGTATCGGAGCAATGAAAGCCATGTGAAAAACTCAATAAAAATTGATTCTCTCTCTCTCTCTGGCCTCCTCTCTTAAAAAAACAAAATAAAACAAAAAACAACATGTCCTGAGAACCTGCTATGTGTGCCAGGTAGGTGCTGGGGACAGCGAGCAAGACAGATGGGGCTCCTGGAGAGGAGGGACGAGCCCTAACCACACCCATCCTTTGCTCCTGTGTGACTCTGCAGGCCTGGGCAGGGTGTGGGGCACCTGCCTGCGCTGCTCTGCTCAGCGGAGGGGTTTCAATAGGCAGAGCCATGGGACAGCACCAATGAGGGCCCAGTGGGGCAAGGGGCGTGACCACAGGAGACCTGGAAGGGGGCTGTCCAGTAGCTGATTGGCACCAAGGGGCTGAGAGCTGCTACTTGTGGAGATGGGTTTGGGAAACTAAGGCAGAGTCAAGGAGGCTGGAGAGAGACAGGTGTGTGCTGAATGGGGCAGCGGATTTATGGGGAGTGTGAGCTCCCAGGTGTGGCCTGCCCAGCCTCTGAACTCGCCGCCCGGCCAATCTGCTTCCTGTGGAAAGATAAGTGGCTCGTGAAATGGAGAAATCCTCACCGTGGGCAAGGCTCCAGGTTTGTCTTCAGCTAATTAAGTGATATTAGGGAGGTTGTAAACGCCACACAGAATCGGCAGGAGAGCTGATCCGAATGATGAGAATATTGCTTTACAGCTCCGCCAGGCCAGGGTCCAGGACCCAGTTCTGTGCCTTCAAGGTTGTTCCTGAAAAGGCAAGATCAAGTGTGCGGAAAGGTCACAGGTAATACGTGCAGTCTGCTCTCCCAGGGACACAGGATGCTGGAGGTCCGGGGAAAGGAGCAATGGTCACAGGTCATTGTCACACTGTCACATGTTCCCACTTCATGTGCTGGACACAGTGTCAATGCTTTGTACTTAGTATGTGATGACACCACAGGGCCCAAGCGCCCCAATTTGAGAGGCAAGGGAACTACAGCACAGAGAGGCCAAGTAACCTGGCCAATGGTACACAGCCTGTAAGGGGCCCAGGCAGGATCAGATCTGATATCTGAGGGAGTCAACTCAGACCTCATCACCGTGTGGCACCCTGATGGCTGGATTTAAGAAGTGGGAGGGGCGAGGGAGTAAGCTAAGCGGGGAGCAATTTCTCAAACCAGTGCACTGCTCCACCTAAGCGCTGACTCATTCACAGCTGAACAAACGCAGGTGAAAATCAGAAAAGCAAAGGCCTCCAAAGACGAGAGGCCCATGCCCGAGCTCCGCGAGAGCCGGGGGGCGCCCGAGCTGAGGCACAGGTGGAACTCCAGCAGGGGCCAAGGCAGGGCCGCCGGCAGGCAGGATCTCTAGAATGTGCACTGCCTTAGGACACAGAAAGCCTTCTAGCACGTGGAACAGAGGCCAGGGAAGTGCCCCGCAGTGTAGGTGGGGTCCTCATGGGTGGTCCTGTGGCCAGGCCTGCGGAGCATGACCACGTTTAGGAAGTACCTGGGGAGAAGGGCCGGTCCTGGACGTTCTATGTGCGACAAAACTGGTACTACCAGGGAACGTTCCGGCCAGTGTGGTTAGAGAAAATGTACTTAAGAAGAGCCATCAACGGACACCGTCTTCCTCCCACTTTCATTTCTGGTACCTAGGACTGAACCCAGGGCACTTAACCACCGAGCCTCATCCCCAGCCCTTTTCTTTTTATCTGGAGACAGGGTGGCACCGAGTTGCTCAGGGTCTTGCCAAGTTGCTGAGGCTGGCCTTGAACTTGCTATCCTCCTGCCTCAGCCTCCCAAGCAGCTGGGATTACAGGCGTGTGCCACTGAGCCCTGATATTTCCTACTAATTTTAAAAGGATGGAACTGAGGATGGGGAACAAACTGATTGGATTCTGATAACACTGGAGAGAGAGGAAGCCCAAGCAGAAGGGGTCTTGTCTGGGGGCTAGCGAGGGCGTGGGGCAGGTGAGAGCGCCAGCGTCCTAGGGAGCGTGGCGCTCACTGCCTCCGGACACGTACTCTCTGTGCCGACTGCCTGGGCAGTGCGGGGTGCTGCTGCTCCTGGAATGTTATCTTTGCTCCCAGAGGAAAAGGCTGTTTGTGTGATGGATGTCGCTGAGGGGCCGCTCAATATTTCACCATAGCACCCCTGCAAACCAAGTCTGCCCAGCTGTGTGTCAGAAGTGCCTGGCTGTGGCCGTGTTCCTGCCTGGACATCGCGGTGACCCAGCTATTGAGAACTCAGGTGGGACGTTCACTGCTGTACAATGTGACAGCACAGAGTGAGAGGCAATGCAGAATATCAAGACCCTCTCACACTGCGTGGATCATCTGACAGCCCCGGCCTCCACGCGCACTTCAGCTGCTGGAACTTCTGGTCCTGGCGGCAGGTGACAGGGCTCTTGCTGCCTGGCAGATCTGGCAGGCAGGTACCACAGGTCTGCACACGACATGCAATGATTCTGGCGGTGAGCACGGCCAGCTGAGAGTGGCCTCGTGTAGAGATTCAGAGCTGCGACGTCACCCACCCTCACAGCACAAGGCGCCATTCTCCTTCCTGACACATGGATTCAGAGGCTAAGAACTGGGCAACGGTGGCCGCGGCCCTCACTCTGCACCTATGGGGCCTCATGACTTCTTTCTAGTCCCTTAGGAGGAGCCTGGGCTGAGGTGTGCACATCTGAGGTTTTCTTTGCCACTCACAGGGACCAGGTGAGGCCAGCCACTAGCCATTCCTCCTCCAGGAGGGGTGGGGAATGAGGAGGCAAAGGCCTTCCAGAGCAGGGCACAGCAGAAACGCAGCGGTGACAGCGCAAGGACAGAAAGCAGCACTGTCACGGCAGAGTGACCCTGTGACACAATGCTGTCACTCAGCGCCCGCTCCCCGCTGCGCTGGCCAGACATCAAGGGCTGCCCCACACCATCGTACACGCTCTTTCCGGCTGCTCAGCCCATTCTTCCCTGAATAAAGCCTGCTAAATCCCTTCCCACAGGGGTATGGCGGTCCTGGTGCCCATCTGCTAAGCAGGGTCAGCCGAGGCACCAGCAGCACTTGCTCTCTCCCTAGCGGCTCCCCAAGGTAAGGACAATGGTGCTGACTCCCCTGCCCCACTGCCACCCGCCTGACTTCCCAGGGCCTGGCAGGACTGAGGGCTTCAGGGCTGGGGAGCTACTATCTGGATTAGCACTTGCTAATGAAAGGTAGGTCATCTGCTAACAACAGACACGGGGACCATGCGTCTCCTCTGCGAGGGATAAACCGAGGCAACCATCTGCCAGTTCAGTCCCACCTCCTCCAAGTGTCAGCGTTTAGAGATGGTGGCAGGATGGTCAGGCTAGGAACTGAGAGGTCACTCAGATGTGAAAACCTCATGGTTCTGCTGTGCATTTAACAATATGTGCAGGTGCCAATGACACCTGATCCAAAGACTGGGACCCAAGTCGGGGACACCAGAGGAGCCGGCTCCTGGCCCCTCGTCCAGGCCCGTTGGCAGAGCAGCACACGTGGGCTCTTCACACTGTCCTACGTGGGCAGCATCACTTGGAACCAGAATCAGGTAGCTCTGCATTGTGAAAGAGTCCTCGAGACACCGGGGGAGCTCAGGCGGGATACCCCTGCACCATGGCTCATCTGCTTTCTAGGTCTTTGATGGCCCACTTGGTTCAAAAGGCACGTTTACATGCGCTACCTGTGACTCTCAGAGCAGCATGCAGAGTAGCCCCCAACATGGATTCTCCTCTCTCTTTTGGAGGTGAGGAAACTGAAGCTGAGACACTGGGAGAAGATGCAGTCCCACACTCACATCAGAAGGCTACTCAGGTCCAGATTCCCTGGCTCTAAGACCTGCCCTGCCCACAAGAGGACAGAGAGACCAAGCCAACCAGGCTGGGTGAGCAAGGCAGATGTGGCATGGGAACCTATGGCAAAGGGCGGAGCCGGCTGAGCCTCAGAGCAGGCAGGGAGACGGTGCAAACTAACAGCCTGGAAAAGGAGCAAGGCTGGCTCTGTGCCCCAACGCTTCAGGCACAGAGCAACGTGGCTGCGTATGCCAAGCTCCCTGCAGGGCACTCGTGTTCTCCAGGGCTCCAGCAAGGGGCCGGGCCTGGTGCTGAGAGCACCCCAGCTTTTAGGAGGGAACTTCACTAGGAAGCTGGCTGAGCATTCGCTGTAAGATGTGTCTTTTCTGTCAAACTTGAAAGATTGTGATGTATAACCCACTACCTTCATTTTAGATCCCCCACCCCCTTTGAAGATAGTGACTCCCTCACCTGTGTCCGCCCACCTCTTTCCAAGGACCCCTTCCGGGACCCAGGCATCCTCTTCCGGTGAACTCTGAATCATTATGACCCTTGCAGCAACCCCCACCCCCATTCTCTCCTAGTCACCGCCTACTCCCTCTTGCACCCGCCTCCACCTAATCACAGCCAATTGCACGGACTATGCACCTGAGCTCCTCCAATCAGGGCGAAGGGCAGCGGTGCGGCAGGTTGGAGTTAAAAACCCCTCACTTCCTTGCAAGGTGCGCGTTTTTCTTTCGCAGAAGGGCCGAAGTAAAATTTCTGCCGTGCTCACCCACACCCCCGAGTTTGATTTCATCTATAACCTCGCCCAGCTACCCTGTGGCAGGGCTCAGCCTCTTCTGATTCTCCTCTCACAAGCTCCGGCTGTTCCGGATGGACACTTGTGGATGGAGAGGGTGAATTCGCCCCCCTTTCCTCCAGGCATGAAGCACACAGGGGTCTTCGCCCCGTGGACAGCGGCAGTGCCCAGCCAGCATCAACCTGGAACCAGGGCACCCGCCCCTCCCATTGCAGGAGGACAGGGCTTGTCACCAGGGCTAAGCACAAGAATACACCAGGAGTCTTCATGCAAATCTCAGAGCTTTCCAAGGTTCAAAGTTCCCACGGTGCAAGGCCCCTGAGGGCACTGCACTGAGACACGAGGACAACCTGACGGGCTATCCAAAAGGAGACCCCCCTGAACTTCTATAAGGTTAGGTATTTTCCCTCTTGTTCCAAGTGCTTAATACACAGAGACAGGCAGGTACTAGTGACAGCTTACCACAAAACCAATGGGGATGAATGACAGGGTCACAGCCCCCAATCCTTCCCCCACTACTTGATGGGACCTCCCTATGCATCAAACAGGAGCCACTGCACGGGGGCTCGGCTGGCCTCACCTTTTCAGGTTTGCTTTCCTCTTCTTCACAGCGGAGACACTGAGATTCCTGGGTGCATCTCTGAGCCCAAAGCTCTTAGCCACATGCCCGAGGTGGAGGGATCGGACGTGGAAGATGTGCTTCAGCTCCCTAGGGTAGGCAGCATAGGCGCGGATGAAGGACTGCAGGGCTAGAGGGAAACCAGGGGAGGCAGGCTGTCAGCACTGGGGCCCTGCAGCCCCCAGCTGCCCCAGACTGATGGGTACCCCCAGTTCTTATCTTGCCAGGCAGCAGAACCCAAGCAGGACAGATTCCACATTCTCGGCCCAAGCCTATACTTCTGCATATTTTTAAAATTCCTAAACAAGCAACCATAGTCACAATTATCACCCGAATAACCCCAAGGCGATCTGTGATTTCACTGCAGTTTGTGCTAATCCAACGGGGAGCACCCAGCACAGTACCGTGCACAGCAGGTACCTGGCAGATGCTTACAGTGTCAATGAAGCAAGAAGCTAAGAGCTGAGCAATTTAGGACGTCATTTTCTTGTTAAAATGAGGGAACCGTTAGACACCATAAGAGGGACGATTTTTCCTGATTATACTTATAGTTTCAAATATTAATACGTGCATTTCAAAATTCAGGAAGTTGAAAAGGCTTTATCATGACTGTCCTTGTGGTCACCAGGAACACACGGCATCAGCTCTGAGCGCCTTGCCCACTGCCACCAACACCAGCTCTCGGCATGCTTGTGGGGTTTCAGAACTGAGACCACCCCAGGGGTCCAGAGGTAACCAACACGGTCTGACTTATTGCAAGAATGTGCGGAAAAGGAAATGGAAAAGGAAGTGAGAAAAGAAGGCTTAAAAGGCAGCTACTAAGACCTAAAGCAGTACATGAACTGGTCCACCCCTGAGGAGGGCCGAGAGTTAAGTCCACCCGACGTCCCAGCAGGAAAGCCACGGTCCCATCCACAGGAAGCAGAAGGGTCCTTCTCTAGACTTGCTCCAGCGGCAGGGCAGTGGGCGCCAGGTGCCTCAACTCTCCTCAGGAGAGGCTTCCCCAACAGAACAGAGGCCACCCGCCTGCCCTCTGCGCAGGCCAGGGCAGAGGCGTGTCCTGCATGCTCCACTCCCACACCCGCCCCTGCAGCAGGCCAGCCAGAGCCAGCCCTGACTGAGGTGGCGCCAGCCCCTCACCTCGCCCGTTGAGCCACTGGACTGGCAAGTTTGCCCACAGCTTAGACGTAATATCCCAGCAGCACCTGGAGATCGGCGTTTATGAACAGTAATAAAAAGTGTCATTTTAACAGATCAGCTCCTGGAAGGATCCTGGGAATCCATCAAAGCTCTATTTACTGAGCAAAGTGAACTCCTTTTCCCAATCGATAGGAAATAATAACGGCGGCAACTCCTCTGCACCCTTCCTAAATCCACGCTTACTCCCTTTTTAATAACCAGGGACTAGCTTTTTCAAAGAGAATCTTTAACACTTCAAATGGCCTACACTGCCTGGAGGGTTTCCACACAGGCTCCTAGCCACAGAGCTGCGGGTTTCCTGTCCCTTGAGAGGGAAGACCTCCTACCATGTGTGGAGCTGAGCCCTCCTTTGCCTCCCTTCCTTCCCCAACCCCAACGCTTTGGTCTAAAAATCCCAGACCCAGAAGCCTGCGCTTTTAAACCACGATCACCCCAATGCTGGCCCAGGCCCCTCACCTCCCACCATGCCACTGCGTGAGTGGGTGAGCCCAGGCCCCTACCCCGCTCACCTGTCCCCAACACTACCCCTGGGGCCCAGCACCAGATGTCTGTCCCAGGAAATGGAGCTGCCTGCAGCCTCGCAGGGAGGACAAGCATGCCACATGCGGACAGCGCCTCCCGATGGCTGCCAGGCAGTGGCTCACACTGTGATTTTCACTCAACTCCTTGTCCTCTAGCGCGTATCTCACTATCTCACTGGGGACAGTGACAGTGGGTTGTCCTTCAACACGTGGCTAGACTCCTACATTAGGCTAACTCAGAGAAGCAGGGGCTTCTGATGCCACTGGGGAGGAAGTGGCTCACGCTGGTACCTAACACGCAGAAGGGCCGGGGCTGTGGAACCAACACACCAGGAGGGGGAGGGAAAGGAGGCGCACGCTGGGATGACCGACAGAGCAGCAGGAATCAGAGTTCCAGACACCTACTTAAGGTGGCGAATGGGGGAATCTACTCATGATACTCCACACGGACGTCCTGTCCTTTCTCGTGCCTGGACATCTTGATCGGGAATGGGATGTCTTCATCCTAAGATGAAGGCAGATGGGAACAATACGGCAGCCTGGAAGGGGAGGATTCTCCTCTCTCCTTCCCACCTGAGGGTGAGGGAAAGGAGGTGCCTGCTCTGGTTCTCCTAAAGACGAAGCTTCCGGCAAAGGACCCAGCCTGCCTTGCTCACGGGGGCACTGGTCACCCCTGGAATGGGTGCTCTGGGCTGAGAAGCGGCCCTTCCAAGAACTGGCAGAAACCTACATAAACAGTCCTGGCTCCTCACAGGCCATAGGAGCAGTGCTCACAGCCACCAATGAACCCCATGTTTCCAAATTTTTGCTCAGGAGCCTGTAATTCAAACTTACGATGACCTGCCTCTCCTGCTAAGAGACACAAGACATGAGATAAAACCAGGCAACTGCCCCTGGCAGAAAAAGCTGGTCTAAACGACTGGCCCGGAAAACGCAGGAAAGCAAGCACACACCTGACCCAGGTTCCGGGTTTCCTGTCATCCAGCTAAAAGCTCACATTCTGTTAATCATGCATTAAAGGGAAGCCACGAAGCTCAAAGGCCAGCCTCCACCTGAGGGTTCACTGGCTGTCCCCACAGGGTGGCAGACAGTGTATACTTCCCCAACCTCCACAATTCACGAAAGAACAGTAAGGGGCCCAGGGTCTGCTGGGGTCATGGAGACCAACCAGAGGGGCTGGCATTCCTGCCCGTTACCATTATGAGTAAGGGGAATGACACACTGACCTTCCTCAGTTCACAAGGCCGGGGAGCAGCCTGCTTCAGCACCCTTCCAACAGGAGAAAGGTAACTCTGCTTGCTGCATTCCTTTTATTTTGATACCAGGAACTGAGCCCAGGGGTGCTTAACCAGCCTCAGCCCTTTTAGTTTTTATTCTGAGAAAGGGTCTCCCAAGTTGCTGAGGCTGGTCGGAACTTGTGACCTTCCTGCCGCAGCCTCCCAACCTCTGGGATTACAGGTTTACATCACTCCCATCTGGCTGCTTGTTTCTTGGACAAGTTCAAGTCTCTCATTGAATCAATGAGAGACACAAAACCAAATTCTGCAGGAATATTACCCGAAAGACCCAGACATCTGGGAACAGCTGTGGTCTCACATGAAGGCTGAGACACCAAAATCAAAATTGGTGGCGTGGGTCAGATATCACTGCAACCTTGCTAGTGGCCCTGACTCAGGCTATTATCCCCCAGTACAGCCTAGTCTGCCTAGCTTTGATCAAAGGTTGAGACTTTCAAGTCACACATTCCAGTATTTCTATTGAGGTAGGTGGTCAGGAAAACCCCCAGGACTTGTTGAAGTCACTTTTGGAAGCGCCAAGATGGGACAGAATTAGAGAGAGACGGGAAGGATGCATCCTACACATCAGTGGTACAGAGAGAGACGGGAAGGATGCATCCTACACATCAGTGGTACAGAGAGAGACGGGAAGGACACATCCTACACATCAGTGGTACAGAGAGAGACTGGAAGGACGCATCCTACACATCAGTGGTACAGAGAGAGACTGGAAGGATGCATCCTACACATCAATGGTACAGAGAGAGACTGGAAGGATGCATCCTACACATCAGTGGTATTAGAGAGACTGGAAGGACGCATCCTACACATCAGTGGTACAGAGACTGGAAGGAGAATCCTACACATCAGTGGTATTAGAGAGACTGGAAGGACACATCCTACACATCAGTGGTACAGAGACTGGAAGGAGAATCCTACACATCAGTGGTACAGAGAGAGTCTGGAAAGACACATCCTACGTATCAGTGGCAATTGGTGGGCATCCCTCTCTCACCTTGTGCAGCCAATGTGAGTTTTATGATAACCAAACAGAGCTGTTATGATGTGGGAAAGGTGGACAGATGACAGTTACTTTGAAACAGCTGGTAACCTCTATTTTTTTTTTTCCTGTGGCAGTGTTGGAGATGGAACCCAGGGCCTCATGCATGCCTTCAATGAAATGTTTCCTGA
>PVKS010017866.1:0-41158 GCA_004027875.1 Aplodontia rufa
CACCTCTCTGGGGGCCAGCACAACTCCCAGCCACTTGTGCTTCTTTCCCATGGCTGGAAACAGGTAGCTAAGGGGCGCTCTGTCTGTCTGTCTGTGTGCTCAGGGCTTCCGGGTGGACCTGCCCATCAAGTCCGCGCGCTACCGTGGCCAGTACAACACCTACCCGATCAAGCTCTTCTATACCTCCAACATCCCCATCATCCTGCAGTCCGCCCTGGTCTCCAACCTGTACGTCATCTCCCAGATGCTGTCGGCCCGCTTCAGCGGCAACCTGCTGGTCAGCCTGCTGGGCACCTGGTCTGTAAGTACGGCTGTCGGCAGGCGCGCCCATTTTTCTGGGGAACCCTGGTTGCTCTGGTTTGCATCCACGAATCTCGCTCCTGCCCAGACGTTTCCATAAAGAGCCCCCAAGGGCCCCCCGGGAAATTGTGTTCTTTGCTGTGACCAGAACGCGCCTCGATGCCCGGGTGGGGTGGGACAGCATTTCCAGGCGCTGCGCTCCTTCTCCCCAGGACACCTCGTCTGGGGGCCCAGCCCGAGCTTACCCGGTTGGCGGCCTGTGCTATTACCTGTCTCCTCCGGAATCCTTCGGCTCTGTGCTGGAAGACCCCGTGCATGCCGTTGTCTACATCGTGTTCATGCTGGGCTCCTGCGCCTTCTTCTCCAAGACATGGATCGAGGTCTCGGGGTCCTCTGCTAAAGACGTACGTAGGAGTCCATGTTTCCAGAGGGGTAAAGCAGTAGCGGTCGTGACGTGTGCAGGGGGCCATCCACCCTCAGGAGCGATGAGAACACGGGGACGGGGGCTAGAGCGGTGGCTCGGGGGTTCCGGCGCTTGCCTGGCATGCACAAGGCTATGGGTGCGAATCCCAGCACCACGTATGCAGCCAAGTGTCAGAGCAACGGAAGTCTCATGGAAAACTAAATGGAATTGATGCTGTCGTTCTCTGTCACTGTCCCTTTGTCTTTAAAAAAAAAAAAAAAGAACAGAGGGACAGAGCTCAGCAGTCACACTAGGGCTGAAAACCTGCAGTCAAACCAAGAAATTGGACTTTGCCCTATGACCTTCTTACACCCCCCCCCTTTTTTTTTTTGAGAGTCTTTTTTTTTTTTTCCTATCTGGTTTCTGTTTTTCTGATACTTAGTTGTGAACCTGGGTCCTCTTGCAGCCAGGCAAGTGCTCTACCGTTGAGCCACTGCTCCAGCCGTCCCCTGCAGACTTTTAAAGTTCTCTGAAATTTCAGTAGCACTGCAGAAGAAATCTAACTGGTACCGAAACGCCTCCCTCCCCGTTCACAACCAGCGTGTCTGCTCTGGTGCAGGTTGCGAAGCAGCTGAAGGAGCAGCAGATGGTCATGCGCGGCCACCGGGAGACGTCCATGGTGCATGAGCTCAATCGGTGAGTCCTGGCCCCGCCTCGTGGGCGCAGCTGCTTCCTGCGCACCCACTAGCCCGGCAGGCCCTAGAGCTTCGGCTTCGTGCACCCCACCCGCGTCATCAGGTGTTGCCCAGTGCTGGATCCTGGAGGTATTTAGGCCCTCAGCGGGTCCAGGACGGCGTAGCGAGGGCTCTGTAAGAGACAGCACTGGCTGCGGGGGACCCTCCCCTCCCCTCCCCTCCACTCCTCTCGTGATGTGGACGCTGAAGGCCGTGTCCAGGACACGAGCTGTGAGTTTGGCGCAGGCAGGTCCCAGCAACGGAGCACAGATCGGGGGTCAAGGTGGACGTGAGCCGAGAGGGCAGCAGAGCCAGGCACGGGGCTGACTGGTGTTTGAAGCAGGGAAGGTCAGAGCCACAAACAAGACCATGGGTGACAAGAGAGGAGAGGAGGCCAGGGACCTGCCGGAGGTTGAGCTAGAGGGGACAGTCACCCTGAGTGGACAGGAGGAGGCTCGGGGAACGAGGCTCCAGTACTTGGGGCAGCTTGGGCAGGGGTGACCCTGGAGGCCTCCACTGCAGCGTATCAGTGTCGCGGGTGGCGGAGCTGCCTCTTGTGGCAGGGCACTGGCAGCAGGCACAAACAGCGCAGGCAGATGAACAAGGCTGTGTCCCTGCGAAGCTGCCAACATAATCAGCTGGCAGACCAGGCTGTCCTGTGGGCTGTCACTTGTGACCTTTACCTGAAGAAGCAACCACATGAAAAGCGAGATTTGCAAATTTCAGATGGTTTTTTAATCCCCGGCAGGGACGGTAGGCCATTTAATCTTGTGTGACATCTTCAGCATTTGGGTCCCACCACCCCACCACAGTACCAAAGATTGAACCCAGGGCTGTGCCACACTGAGCCACAGCCCCAGGCTTTTGACTTATTTTGAGACTGGGTTTTACCAGGTTGCTGAGGCCAGACTCCATCTTGAAGTCCTCCTGCCTTAGCCTCCCGAGTCGTGGGGTTACAGCTGTGGGTCCCCACACCCAGCAGCATTTCCGTTTGGACGAGTCACACTCCCCTAGTGTGGCCACTTACAGACAGCATAGCTTGAAACAGAAGCGTGTGCTAGGAGATGACCTTCCAAGGTCACCATGCAGCGGCCTCCGGAGTCCTGGGCGAGCCTGCTGGCCTGCCTGGCTCCTTCCTGCAGCCTGGCTCGAGCCAGCCAGCTTGGGGGCTCTGGTGGCACAGAGCTGAGCACCTCCCACTCCCCCAGGTACATCCCCACGGCTGCAGCCTTCGGGGGCCTGTGCATCGGGGCCCTCTCGGTCCTGGCTGACTTCCTGGGTGCCATCGGGTCTGGAACGGGGATCCTGCTCGCGGTCACGATCATTTACCAGTACTTCGAAATATTCGTCAAGGAGCAGAGCGAGGTCGGCAGCATGGGAGCGCTTCTCTTCTGAGCCATGTCTCCCCGGGGAGGGACGCGCTCCGGCATCGCCTGGGAAGCACGCGCTGCTCCGGCGTATGGACTTGGGTTTAATGATTTTTTTTTTTAATTTCATATCTTTTCATTCCACTGTGTAAAGTGCTAGAGATTTCCCAATTTGAACTTTTGCTTTACATTCTGGCATTGGAAGCGAAGTGTTCTTCAGCTGACTGCCAGACGGGGATGGTAAACGACTGTCCCCACGTGTCCGTGTGACTTTTGTTTTGGCCCTTGCACCTTCTCAGTGCCGTGTGCGGCGGCGGTGATCTTACTTGTCCCTCCACCAAGGTGGATTTTTTTACTCTGGTCAGAAGCACAAGCGTCGCGATGTCTGTTGCGTTTGGGCGCGTGAGGTTGGACACGCGTCGTGTTTTCTGGGACGTGGCCATGGGGAACGTCACCAGCATGTCCACCTCACTACCAGGGGTGGGGATATCTGGCTTCAGACTGTTCCTATGTAAGACACCATTTTATTTCCCTTTTAAAGTTAGGTTTTCTTAGGACAGAGCTTCATGTAAGAAACAGGGACACTTTGCCCTGCAATGGGGCCGTCTGTTAATTTTCCTGCATGTGCCGTGGGTTCTTCCAGCCGAATGTTCTAGATGGGCCTGGAGGTGAAGAGCAGAAGGTCTGCTCATCTCTGCCACTTCTGTGGTCAGGCAGCTTTGTCCTTGGTCAGGTGAGGCCAGGGCTCGTCACCTTGCCCCGTTGAGCCCGGCGAGGTGGCCCTGTGTGAGGAGCCCCTCAGGTGCCCATCTGTGCAGATTCTTCAGCCAGCGCTGGCTGTGTCCCCTCGCAGCTGTGATCAGACGGAGTCTCGTGCACAAGCCACTTCCGTCTCCCACCTGTATTTTAGAATTTTCTCACAGCACTTAGGACCAAATGCGCGTAAGTGAAGGGCAAGACGCCATCCCCTGGGCCTTCAGCACGTCCGTCAGCAGAAGGGTCACCGGAGGATGTTGCTCTAGAATCTGAGAGCGGTTACAGCTGTGAGGCCAGGTGACATGGATCGAGGCGTAGGACCTTCTCTGAGGCCTTTGGGGAGGCCGAGGTCCTGAGGGAACTCCAGGTTTTCATCTGTAGCCATTGGTGGGACCAAGGATGGCGCCCTGACTCTTAAGAGGGACCCAGGGTTGAGTGCAGGGCCACCAGCAGGGGGCACCTTTGTGCTGTTCTCAGTCAAGGTGGGGCCTCCTCAGAAACCTTGCTGGCAGGGCTGACCATCAGACGGTGACCCGCCTCACGCCAACAGCAGAACCAGGACGGGCCCAGGTCCCTCACCCCACAGCCAGGGCTTAACATCATCTCACATGTGGCCTTGTCTAGACCCAGTCCCGAGAAGAGGGGAGGCCCTGAGACCAGCCGCCCTCCCCGCCACAGGTCCTCCCGCTGTTCCTCCCCTCTGCTACTGCCGAGGAGCAGGGCCTCTGCCGTCCACCGCCGGGGACTCTGCGGCCTCTGGCAGGCAGGCACAGTCCGCAGGCTCCAGGGCTGTGGGCTGGAGTGCACCAGAGCTTGGGGGGAGCCCGTGGCCCTGCCTGCCCCGGTAGCCATCCAGCAGGCCCCGTGTGGCCCGGGCTGTCACCTTGTGGTTGATGACCACCGTGGGCGGGTGGTGGGGGCTGACCCAGCTTCCAGGGGACTGTCACTGTGGACGCCAAAATGGCATAACTGAGACGTGGTGGATAAGTGATAAATAAAGCCAACTTTGTACAGCTGTGTGGGCGTGTTCTGTTTAGTTAGGTCCTACTCACAAAAAGGCCAGCGAGAACAGAGGACTTGAGTCCATGGGTAGGGCTCCTGGGGTCCCCAGCTGGAAGCTTTCCCTCAGAGGTCCCTTGTCCAGAACACGGCCTTTCTCTGGTGGGAGTCAACCTGTGTGCACATTTCCTGCTAAGGTAAAACCCGGGGGACCCAGGCAGAGCGCCACGCCCATAGCCCTACTGACCTGGGAGGCTGGGACGGGAGGATCGCAAGCCTGAGCGTTTTAGCAAGACCATGTCTCCAAATCAGAAATAAAAAGGGCTGGGGCAGCTCAATGGTGGAAAGCCCCTGGGTTCAAGGCCTGATAGCATCAAGGAAAAACCTAACTCAGCAGCCCCAGGAGGTGGCTTGGGCTCCCCCGAGGGCAGGGTGCGCTGCGGGTCCCACAACGCCCTCTTGGCAGGCGCCCATGCCCTGCATCTCATGATCCTTGGCTTTAAGGCCTCACTGCACAGCTGCTCAGGGAGAAGTCTTGGTTGGGAGGCAGACCTGGGAGCAAACCTGTAGACACAGCAGGAAGGTCTCCACCCAGCCCTGGACCCCAGCTGCATGTGGACAGTGGCAGCTCTGACAGCTGCAGCCCTGGAATGGGCCTGCCCAGTCTGCCTGCTTCCACACCAGGCAGAGTGGCAGAGCACAGACCCAGCACCTTGATCCTGGACGAGGCCCAGCCCCAGGTCCCCCACCCTCACCACCCTGGCCCACTCCTTCTGAGCATCACTTGTGGGACAGAGGGTGGCCCCTGGGAAGGCCTGACAAGTGCATTGGGAGATCGGTGCTCCTTAGCTGGGCTCTGGCATGGCCCTTAAGAGCCTCCGACCTCGCTGTGGAACATTTCTAATCTCAAAGGTGGTGCTGCGGGGCTGGAGCGGTGGCTCAGCGGTTTCGGTGCTTGCCTGGCAAGCATGAGGACCCGGGTTCAAACCCCAGCACCACGTACACAACTGAGTGTTGGAGCAACTAAGGCCATGTGAAAAACTAAATAAAGTTGTTTCTCTCTTTCTAAAAAAAAAAAAAAAAAAAAAAAAAGGTGGTGCTGGGCCAGGGCCGGAAGTCGCCTGGGACCCTTGATGCACAGGTGTGGGCCCCCTCTGCAGACACCGCACCTTAGCACTGAACTCTGAGACTGCCAGGACACAGATGTCCAGCCAGGTCTGCCCTGCGGCTCCCTTCACCCCTCCAGCCACATGAGCAGGCTCACAGTCACCCAGAACAGGAACCGGTGAGGATGGTGGAATCCAGGAGGTGGGGGACCCGGGCTCCAAAAGACCCAAGTCAGAAAATGTGCCCAGGGAAGTGCTGGGCCTTGTCTCTGCCTGGGGACGATGGGGGCTGTGCCACACAGCGCACTGACTCAGTCTCTGCAGCCCAAATTCTGGCAGCAAACCCAGGTCTTTCTCCCTGGGGCAGGCACAGTGCTAACCACTTCCTGCGTGAGGTCTCGCCTCACCCCCCTAGAGCTGTGCCCATTTTACAGGCAAAGGAAGTAAGGCCCAGGAAATAGCACGCGGCCAAAAGCCACCTGGCAGCCGCTGCGACGAAAACCAAGGCTTCCTGCCCACCCCAGGCTCCTGCCTGGCTCAGGGTCCTGCCTGCAGGGACATCACTGGGGCAAGGAACGGGTGCCTTGGGAAACAGCTTGCCATGCTCCGCCCTGGCCTGAGGCTCAATGCCACCCACCCCTCGGTCCCATCTTCTGCACTCCCTTCCCCTCCCTCCCTCTGGCTGCTGACACCCTGCTTTGGGGCCAGGCCTGGATGAAGTCCTCAGGGAGCTCAGCAGCAGTGGGGGGAGGAGGAGAAGCCTCCAGTCAGCCCCCAGGTGAGGCCCAGGGAAGAGCACAGCCTCCTGATGACCAGTGGCTGAGCATGTGGCACCATCTAGGGCCGCCAGTGCCTGGCTCTAGAGGGCCCCAGGGGTGCCCCAGCTATGGCAGCGCCCACCTTACTCCCCTGCCGCAAACCCTTCCGGGAACACATCACCCATCTTTCCACTCGACACTCCCTGGGGAAAGTGGAAGTGAAGTTGCAGTGTTCTGAAATGTCTGTCGAATTGGGTAACTGTGTCCCCTGTCTGCCCAACAAACTCCTATTCACCCTTCAGTAGCCTAGAAGCATCACATGCCCATTGGAAGGGGCTGTATAGATTATAGCACCTCCCTCTCTTAGGAAGAAACTTGTAGGACACTGTGTACGCTGAGGTAGAAGAATCTCCCATATACTGAAGAGGAAAAGTATAAAAAACAAGAAACAGAACAGTGTAGGCTACTATTTGTATTTGAGGAGTGGGTGGGAAGCACAGAAAATGTAGACCAAACAGCAGAAAAGGTCTAGCAGCTTCCATCAAACGGAAACGCGTACGTACCTTCTATGCAGCCAGTCTACACATGGGTATTTACCCAAGAGGGAAAAATTATGCCTAAAGACTTGTACAGGAACGTTCCTGAGCCAGGCAGTGGCGCACACCTGTAATCCCAGCAACTTGGGAGGCTGAGGCAGGAGGATCACAAGTTCGAGGCCAGCCTCAGCAACTTAGCAAGGCCCTGTCTCAAAATAAAAGGGACAGTAATACAGTTCAGTGGTAAAGCACCTATAGGTTCAATTCTCAGTACCAGAAAAATAATAAATTTACAATAGTTGAAAGCTGGAAAACAGCCCAAATGATCAAAAGCAGGCAAATGGACAAGCAGATTGTGGAAGATCCATAGGAAGGTAATTTTAAAAAAAGAAACTCTCAGCACCACGACACCCAAGGATCTTGAAAGCATTATTCTAAGTCAAGAAACCATTTCCAACAGTGCCTCTACGTGTTGGAAGTTTGAGAAGAGGCACAAGGAACTTTCTGGGCTAACTAACATCCTAGATAGGGATTTGTGTTTCCTTTTTCAGAACTCATGGAATGGTCCACGTAGGATTTGTAAATTTCTCCATGTGTAAATTTAGGCCTTAAAAAAGAATATAAGCCAGGCACAGTGGTGCATGCCTGTATTCCCAGCAACTCAGGAGGCTGAGACAGGAGGATTGCAAATTTGAGGCCAGCCTCAGCAACTTCGACCCTGTCTCAAAAAAAAAAAAATAGGACTAGGAATGTAGCTCAGCGGTGTGGCAAAGCGTTCCTGGGTTAAAGTCTCAGTGCCAAAAAAGGAACACGTGCAAATACAACGCTGGGGTCAGAGCTGGGGTCTGCGCTCGCTCTGAAACGCAGAGGACGCGAGGGCTGGGGGGATCCGGGCGGCCTGGTTGACAGGTCCGTGGGCTTAGCCTGTGCCTTACGGGGCCTCGCCAGGGTAAGGCAGCTTCTGGACGGGAACCAGGAGGCGGAGCCGACAGGAGACTTTCAAAGTTACCCCTCCGCTCAGTGTTGTACGCGTGATATTCCGACATCGGAACCCGGCTCAGCGAGCCTCGCCTTCCCCACCGCTCCTTTCCCTCCTGCGCATCCAGCGCACTTTTCCCGTCCCGGTTGCAGCTGCCGTGCCCGGAAGCGGGGCGGGGCAGGTGCGCCACGCCCCCGGGGCGGGGCGAGGAAGCGAGGCCGGGACGCGGGAAGAGACCCGCACTGCGCGCGTCCTCCGCGCGGGGGCGCTGCAGCCTCGCCGTCGCCCGGCACCGCGGGTCCGCAGGGGAGCGGCGAAGGGAACGAGGCCGGCGCTGCCTCCGCTGCGGCTTGGCCGCGAGGCCCCGCCGCCGAGGGTTTGGGCTCCGGACTCCCCAGCCGAGGCCCCCGCGCCCCATCCCCGCCTCTTCGGCCACTCGGGGCTCCTGCGCCCCAGCCTGTGCACGGCTGCCCCTCGCCCGGGTTGCCCGCTCCCTTTGCGCTCCCGCGCGGGGAGCTCCCGTCCCCTCCCGGGCAGGTTGGTCAGGGGTCGGGTTGGCCGCGGTCTTCAAGGCGGGCGCCTCCCCACGTCCCTAGTCGGCCCCAAGGGACCGGATGCTTTCTCGGGGGCGGTGGGACGGGGCACCTGGGGTGGTAGCGCGAGCTTTGGCGCTGGCGGGGTTCGGGAGTCCGGGCTCCCCAGTCACCGGGAGGAACGCGCGCCAACCGGGCAGAGCGAGCGCTCGGGGCGCCTCCGGCAGCCTCCCACCCCGGGGAGCGAGGAGATGGGCTGGTGGCGGAGGAGCGTGCGGCCCCATCCTCGGCCGGGGGTGGGTGGCCTGGGGATTTTGCATTGACCCGTGGGGTCGTGGGCCCGTGAAAGGTCGAACAGTCACATCCAGGACTGGCCGTTGATCTGCTGGAGAGCGGTACTGCGGCTGAACGCGGGGCGCTTTGCCGCTGAGCTACACCCCCGGTCCTTTTTTTTTTAATTTGAAGACAAGGACAATTTGCTGAGGTTAGCCTCGAACTTGAGATCCTCCTGCCTCAGCCTCCCGGGATCACAGGTGCGCACCCCCGCGCCTGGCTCAGATCTGAGGTTGAGAAAGGGGCCCGCAAAGGACAAGGCCAGTAGCTCTGGCGGCTGAGTCGTGATCCCGGCAGGGGTGGGGCTGAGGAAGCCAGCTTGGCTGTCGCCCCCACTCCCGGCTCTTTCGGGTCCCGAGGCACCTGAGACCGCGCGGTGTCACATCTGCGCACGGCGCTCGCGCCCGTGTCCCCATCCCGCACGCCCGCGGCGTCCGGCCCTGCGGTGTCCCCATTAATCACGCGACGTTGACGGCGCCGATCTGCGCGGGCGGCGTGGCGGCGGCGGCGACGGCCGGGGACGGAGCGGGCGGTCGGCGGGCGCGCGTCGCGGGTCTTATCGCGCCGGCCCAGCCGCCGCCCGCGCGCGGCCCATTGATCGCGCGGGGCCGGGGCCGGGGTCGGCGCGGGCCGGGGCGGTGACAGCCGCATCCATCGCCGCCGCGACGCGCGCTGGTGGCGGCCGGGCCATTAATCACCGCGCCTGCCGCCGAGCGACGCGGAGGGGCGACAGGGGCGGCGGCGACAGCGACAGCGACAGCGGGGCCCTCCCGCCTCCCCGTCACCCTCGTCCCCGCCACCTGCCGCGCTGCAGGCGGGGGCGGCTGGGGCGCCACAGGGGGACGCGGAGGGGACACTCCTGCCTCCCAGAGTCCCGACGGGAGGCCACCCCTCCCCTCGGGCGCCCCCTAGGACAGGAGCCCGGCCCGTCCTGGCAGCCAGTGCCCTCGTGGAAGTGGAGGATGGGAGCGGAGGCCCCTCGTCCTCTGCTCCAGGCTGAGTGGCCCTGTGGCGTCTGCGGCCTCGGCTTTGCTTTTTTCTCACGTAGCTGAGTGGTGGCGCTGGGGCTTGAACCCGGGTCCTCCTGCTTGCCAGGCACTGAGCCACCGCTCCAGCCCCGGTCTGTTTTATCTCCCGAAGCCTCCAAGGACTTTTCTTTAAGCTCCCGGGATGGGCAGAGGTGGAGCCGAGCGGACTTTGTCTCCGTCTTGACGAACTGTGATCCCTTCTTAGCAGGGGACAGGGATTGGGAGCTTCTCTCTGACTCTGGGCTGCCTGGGTGGCCAAGGGGCTCAGCACCTCCCCAAGTTCATGGGATGTGGTTGCACACATGGGTCTGTAGGATGCGGATGCCCAGCTCACAGACGAGCAGACCAAGGCCCAAGACAGTACCAAGGGCCAGAGGCACCAAGTACAATCAACTCGTGCCCTCCTTGCTCCCCTCTCCTGCCACCTCTGCCTGAAATCCTAGAGCAAGGGTTTCTCAGATGACTCCAGCTGTCCAGCCCGGGGCTGGCCCCAGCGTCTGCGAGATGGAGGTCAGCAGGAAGTATGACCCCCAACCTCCTGCAACTCCATTTTATTAAAGAAATGGCTAAGAAAGACCTGCTGATCACAGTCACTTTATGGTGTGAACACGTCGTCCTAAAAGCTGAAATATCCAGCTGGCCGTGGAGGCGCACGCCTGTAATCCCAGCAGGTTGGGAGGCTGAGGCAGGAGGATCACAAATTCGAGGCCAGACTCAGCAATTAATAAAATAAAAAATAAAAAAGGCTGGGGATGTGGCTCAGTGGTTAAGGACCCCTGGGTTCATCCCCAGTACTAAACCAAAACAGAAAAAAAGCTGAAACATCCTTCGAATCAACCTGAGGGTGGGTGGGTTCAGCCCGAAGGTGTGGTGGGTGAGGTGTCTGCACAAATGAAATAAGGACAGGGGTTTCCAGGAAGGGCTAGAACTGTCTTTCAAGAGCCCTTCTGGTTCTCACTTGCATCCGGGCCACTGGCGCAGCAGGCAGGAAGCTGGGATTTATGTGCAAACATTCCTCGCTAGCCCGCAATCACTTACTGGGAGGCACCCATGGGAGCCTGGGCCCAGAGCTTGGGACGTTTAACCACTTCCTAGGACCAGCCCCCACCCTGCCTCGCTTTAATATTACAACAATTTTTCAGGCTGGAGCTGAAATAGTGCAAAAAAATGGGGCTGCTGTAATTGTTGTTAGATTGTGTGTCAGCCCGATAAGATGTGACAAATATTTCCCTCCTCACCGGGCTGTTTCCCTCTTGGTAATGGATGGAGAAACTTCTCATAGTCAGCGAGGGATCGCTCGTAAAAACTTCGCCTGGAAGATTAATGCAATAATCACAGGGCCTTGCTAGGAAATAACAGGAGGAAAATTAAAATAACCAAACTTTCCCAGCGATCCAGAACCATCTCCTTCCCTCTGGAGCACCAGTGAGGGAACTGGGCCGTCTCCCTGGGCATTGCCACGGGCAGGGTCCCCTGGGAAAAGACCGTGCACCCTCTTGCTCACCACTCACTCTGCTTGTCTGGGGAAGGCTCTGTCCCAACCCCTGGCTGAGGTCTGCTGTCACCGCAAGCCTCTACCCTGTTCCTGAAACCCTGCGAAAGGTTTGGGGCCAAGGTCAGAGGCAGGAGGCCAGGGCTGAGGCCGGAGGCCAGGGCTGAGGCCGGGTTCCCAGAGGTCACGTCTTTCTTTTTTAAAGAGAGAGAGAGACAGGGGCTGGAGCGGTGGCTCAGCGGTTTCGGCGCTTGCCTGGCAAGCACGAGGACCTGGGTTCAAACCCCAGCACCACACACACAACTAAGTGTTGGAGCAATGAAGGCCACGTGAAAAACTAAATAAAGTTGTTCCTCTTTCTCTGTTGCTCTCACTGTCCCTCTCTCTTTAAAAAAAAAAAAAAAAAGAGAGAGAGAATCAATTTTATTTACTTTTTCATGTGGCCTTTGTTGCTCCGAGACTTCACTGTGCGTGGTGCTGGGGTTTGAACCCGTGGACCTGCGCATGCCAGGCAGGCGCCGCGCTGCAACCACTGAGCCACCGCTCCAGCCCCTGGGGCTACATCTTAATCATGGTCATAATTTTTTTTCCAAGGTGGCTTGAGTTGGAGGCCACAGGCACAGCTAGACCTGGGCACCCAGGACAGGGTGCAGGACGGGCCTCCGTCACCACTGGGCTCTCGAGAAGACTCATTCTGGCAGCAGGGACAAGGGGGGCCTGCAGAGGGCTGATGGAGTCCCTGGCTTTATCTCTGCCCTCTGGCCCACTGTCCCCTGGGCGTACCTGTAAGTGTCACTAACCCCTCAAGCACCTCATGGTCCTAGTCCTGTCTGAGGACCCTCTGGTTGGTCCCCCTGCCCCCACCCCTGCACCCTGACAGCAACGCGACCCTGCCCTCGAGGACACAGGCCAGCATGTGCGGGGGACACTTCCGTGTGCTCAAGGATGCTCAGTCTCAGCTCAAGAAGCCTGGGCTCACCCTGCTGGGCAAGAACCTTCCAGAATGTTGGGCTGTCGGGCGCTGCCTCCTCTCCTGCTCGCTCACCTCGAGGCAGTCAGTGATGGGGACATGCTGAAGGGACACAGGAGCCAGGAGCTCTCAACAGCCAAAGCCGGGCCACTTTGAGCACAAAATGAAGTCCTTTCTGCGTCATTACCGAAGCGTACGATAGATACCCAGGAGCCCGGATGGCACAGATGGTGAATGAATGAGAGAGGGTAAGTGCTCTCGATGCAGCACCGGGCACAGGGGACCCCGCCGCTCCCGCAGGTCTTTCACCCACAGCACAAACAGGGAGAAGGGGCGACTTGTGACCGAGGCGCTGATGGACTCAGCCAGGTGAAGGTCAACGCCACCAGCAGCACACACGTCCACAGCGCGCGTCCTTGACACGGTGTGAGCCACCACCCCAGCCCAAGGACCGGAAAAACAGAGAGACCTCACCCAAGGGAAGTCTTGGAGAGTGTCACAGCCCGGAGAAGCCTAAGGAGGCATGAGAACTAGGTGACGCGGGGACTCCAGACCCCTGCACTCGATTCTGTGCATGAAAAACTGATCCAAAATTTTAAGTTTTTTTTCCTTTTTTTTTTTAAGGCGCCGGGCATCGCTCGAACCCAGGGCCTCATACATGCTAAGTTCATGTTTAAAGTTTAGAGAAGAAAAGAGATGATCCAATAACGTATTAGATTTTATTAAAAAACACATCAGGTTAGAACTGAACGCATCAGAAGTTGCGATCATTGAAAGAAAGAATGCTTTCCACGCGGAACTAACAACACTGCACGTCAGCCTGAGAGCGCCCGGCAGCCTCAGCCCGGGGCCCGGGCGACACCCCTGCCCGCCAGGGAGTCTGCCCTGGACGCTCGGCCGTCACTTCATGTACTTATCCTGCTGGTCGGCCAGGACCTTGGCCGAGGACTTGGCATCGTAGAACAGCTCGCTGATCTCCTCCACGTGCTCCTTCTCAATGCTGTCCTTCCCGTTGATTTTAGCCAGCAGATTGGCTGGGGTCAGCAGCTGGACCGAGTACCTGCAGGGGACAGGCCAGCGGTGAACTGGGGTCACAGGAAGGAGTCGCTCCCCCAAACCCACAGGCACACTGCATGGGGAGCTCAGTCCCCTCCTAGGCTCAGACTGTTGCTGGGGACCCAGCAAAGGAGAGAGTTGCTATTCCTGAGAGCACTGCAGTCACAGCCCCATCACAGAGGCCACCAGCGTGACATTAAGTGTGTTCCTCTCAGCTTTACTCCAAGCTAGAAATTCTCCAGTGTGCATGATCACACTGCTACTTCAAGTGTGCTGCAGCTGGGCTTGGTGGCACACGCCTGTAATCGCAGCAGCTCAGGAGGCCGAGGCAGGAGGATTCCAAGTTGGAGGCCAGCCTCAGCAACTTGGCGAGACCCTAAGCAACTTAGCAGGACCCTGGGCCTCACCTCAGAGTGGTCTTGGTGCCGATCTCCCCCAAGTGGTTCAGCGCCTCCTCGCTGATGTTGATGCCCTCCGTCTGCGCTCGGATTTTAATGATCTTTGAGAAGAGAGAAAACATGATCAGTGGTGCAAAGTGTCCCATTTATTAAGTGCTTTAAAAATAACCATGCAGTGGCTCAGCGGTGACAGCCCTTGCCTGGCATGAGAAGGACACGAGTTTGAACCGCAGCACCACATACACAACAAAGTGTCAGAGCAACAAAGGCCACGTGAAAACCTGAACAAAACTGAGTCTCTCTCTCTGTTCCTCTCTCTTTAAAAAAAATAAAATAAAAAATAATCCTGTTTAGGCTGGGTATAGTGGCGCACGCCTATAATCCCAGTGGTTCAAGAGGCTGAGGCAGGAGGATCGCAAGTTCAAAGCCAGCCTCAGCAACTTAGCAAGGACCACAACAACTTAGTGAGACCCTGCCTCAAAATAAAATATAAAGGGCTGGGGATGTGGCTCAATGGTTAGGCACCCCTGGATTCAATCCCTGATATGAAAAAAACAGACAGGGGCTGGAGCGGTGGCTCAATGGTCACAGCGCTTGCCTGGCACACGCAGGGACGTGGGTTTGAACCCCAGCACCATTTATACTTCAAAGTGTCAGAGCAACGAAAGCCGCGTGAAAAACTAAATAAAACTGATTCCTTCTCTCTCACTGTCCCTCTCTCTCTTAAAAAACAAACAAAGCCTCTTACACATACACACGCGCGCGTACGCACATGGATTATCTCATCCAGCCTGCACCCTGCAGGGGACATGTGGCACACCAGCCTACCTGAATGGCCAGCGTTGTGCTCACGTGAGTAGAGGTGACTGCCCCAAGGTCCCCCGCCCCACTGTCCCTGGCACAGAGAGAACCGGGGCCTCTGCCTCCGTCACACTGCCCTGGGCCTCGAGGCTCCTCTCCAGCACGGGTCCCAGCAGCTCTGTGCTCCCAGGCAACAAGAGACATTTTTTATTTGCTTGATAAATACGATGGTTAAATAAATCAAAAAAGTTACTTTTAAAGATTTACCAGCCCTCACAGCATCGCCAGGAGATATCTAATCTATCAAGAGGAGGCGACTTGCTGCGGTGAGGATCCTGGGAAGCTGGAGGGGTGGCGGGCAGGCGGCGGGCTGCTCTAACACGGTGGCATGGGGTCCTGCAGGCGCAGCAGCGCTGAGTGATAAGGGCCAGCAGGATAATGATGCTGCGTGTTGTGGAGCCGAGATAACTCGAGGACTTCCAGCCTCATATAATACAGGAATTTTTCACTCTGGCAGCTTCGTAAACAAGATATCAAGAAGCCCTTGTTTAAATTAAAGCCATAAAAGCACACCCGGGGCAGAGGCACAGGAACTGAGAACGCGAAGTCCTCCCGCAGCCCCAACGAGGGAAAAGGAGAGCAGAGGTTTGCTGAGAGTGGCAGCTGGGGAGCCCTGCATGTCCCAGACAGAAAAGGTCCTGCCAAGGTGAGCAGGACGGCGTGCACCCAGGGAGGCACCCACGCAGGCCAGCCCTGCCGCAAGGTGCCCTGGCGAGGCCTTCCCTTTCAGCCAGGCAGGCTCCCTCCGAGCTTATTTTATTTTAGGTACTGGGGATTGAACCCAGGCGTGCATCACTACCGATCCCCAGCCCCAGCCCTTTTGTTTTGAGAAAGGGTCTCGCTAAGTTGCTTAGGGCCTTCCTAAATAGCTGAGGCTGGCCTCCAACTTGCGATCCTCCTGCCTCAGCCTCCCGAGCTGCTGGGATTGCAGGTGAACGCCATGGCGCCCAGCTAACTCGGATTTTTGTATAAAATATCCTGATTTGCTCGAGCATTTCCAAATGCTTCCGAGGGCTCATCAGGGACCTGCCAGGGTGTGGGATCTCCCGGAACCTTTAGCTTGCGCTTGAGGGACTGCGCCATCTGAGGGCCGAAACTCAATACGGTGGACCAGAGAGGGACCCAGGGTCGCTGCTGGGTGAGCGTCAGGCCAGCCAAGAGGTGCTGCATGCACAGCAGAAGCCCCTCCGAGCACAGCTGCAGCGGTGACAGCTCCTTAGCAACGGCTGGAGACGAGCAACCTCCAGATCCTGCAGAGGCCCCAGAGAGCTCTGAGATGGCATCCCAGACGCGGGCAGAGGACGGTGCCCTGCAGCTCCTGGGAGGTCAGAGCAACTACAGGAGCTCCCGTGTCAGACTCACGAGTCCTCCAACCTCAGGACAGTTTATGAGGGCGTCGGCACACAGGTCAGGTTACCCGAGTGTGCGTTCTGAAACCCTTCCTGGGCTCCAGCAGAGATGCTGAGCTTCTCAGTGCAGCCAGCAAGGGCAAAGCCACCGGGCCGCGCTGCTCACCCAAGAGGCCTGGGGAGGCGTCCCGCACGAGCCAAGATGCAGGAGCCCAGAGGCGGCCGTCCAGCCGCTATGCCAGGGCAGCCGGCACGCGAGGCAGTGCACTGTGTCCACCTGGGCCCTAACTCTGTCGCTTGTTCTCTGCGTGACCAGAAGGGTCTCTGAGCCTCAAAACTTGGTGATCAGGGCTGGAGTGGTAGCTCGGTGGTTACGGTGCTTGCCTGGCATGAGTGAGGACATGCGTTCAAACCCCAGCTCCACGTATACAACGAAGTTGGAAGCAATGAAGGAAATGTGAAAAACTAAACAAAACTGATTTTGTTTCTCTCTCCCTGTCCCTCTTTAAAAAAAAAAAAAACAAAAAACTTGCTTATCAAAGAGCTGCTGTAAAGGACTCCCGAGTTGTCTCCGCGGCCTCTGAAGCTGTTAATGGTCCTGGTCACTGTGGTGGGAAGGAACCGTCACTATCTCACGAAACCCTTACGACAACCTTGCCAAGGGGGGAGCAGATCCCCTTTCTAACAGAGACGGTGGAGGCTCAGAGGCGTGGGCCATCGCTCCAGCCGCTCGCTGGGGCCTGGCTGTGACCACGCCCGTGGCTGGGCTGCCTTTCTCGGCAGGACACGGGTTTTCAGTCTCGGCGACAGAAAGGGAGCTGACGTTTTCCAGTAACTGCCTGGGACCTTTTTGGTTTTGTTTCTGCTTCTGCTTCTACAATGACTTGGGCTTCAACCTGCTATTTATCCAACAAGAGACCCTTACCTGGTGACAGGGACCGCTACAGTTTGTCTTGTACATGCCCAAAAGCCTCTGTGTTAAGAGCTTGGTCCTCGGTCTGTGGCACTATTGAGAGCAATGGAACTGAGGAGTTGGGCCTGGTGGGAGGAAGTCAGGTCATCGGGAGCGTGCCCTTAAGGGGACACGGGAACCCCCAGCTCCTTCTGGGCACTCTCTCTGCTTCCCAGCCACCACGAGGTGAGCAGGTCTCCTCTACCATGCTGTGGCACGTGGCAACTAGGCCAAGTGATCATGGTCTGAACCTGGGAGCCAACATGCACCTTTCCTCTTTATAAGCTCACTTCCTCTGCCATTTTATCACAGTGGCGGCTTTACTCACACAAGGTCCACTGACGCCATCTTACAAATAAGACAGAACTGTGGTTCTGACCTGTCTGCTTCAGCGCTCCAGCAATGCTGATTAGGAAGGGAGATCTCTGGCTCCTAGAACCACCACCACGGCCCCTCTGCATGCCGTTAGCAACAAATGCCAGCAGGCCAGGTGCTGCAGTACACAGCTGGAATCCCAGAGACTCAGGAGGCTGAGGCAGGAGGATTCCAAGTTCAAGGCCAGTTCGGGCAATACAGCAAGACCCTCAGTATTACAACGAGATTCCATCTCAAAATTAAAAAAAAAAAAAAAAAAAAGCTGGGTATGGTGGTACGCCCCTGTATCCTATCAACTTGGGAGGCTGAGGCAGGAGGATGGCAAGTTGGAGGCCAGCCTCAACAACTTAGCAAGGCTCTAAGCAAGTTAATGAGACCCTGTCTCAAAATAAAAAAATAAAAGGGGCTGGGGATGTAGCTCAGTGAAGCGCCCCTGGGTTCACTTCCAGGCACCAAAATAAAAATATGCTTCTCTTTTTCTTTCTCTCACTATCCCCTCTCTCTTTAAAAAAAAAAAAAAAATCCTTAAAAAATATACATGTATAGAAAATATATTATATATTTTAAAAAAGGACTAGGGCTATATATAGCTCAGTGGTAAAGTGTCCTGGGTTCAATTCCCAGGCAAGGCCAGTGTGGATGGGACACAAGTGAGCAAGGGGGCTTTTGGTGAGTGCCCAGCAGAGGCCTTGTCATTTTAAAGAAAAGGCCCTTCTCACAAAACGCCACCCTGGTGAGCCCAGAGCACCTGGGGACAGCAAAGCCATCAGTGCTGCCCTGGTCCGCTAGGCACCGCCACCGTGGCCTCACCCCAGACCCCACAGGAAGAGAACGGCTGGGGCAAGGGTGAGCGGAGCGGAGAGTGCAGCACGCGCACCCCAGGGGACCCCAACCAGGGCCTGGCCTGGCCCAGCAGTGCGCAGCTCCACTGGCTCCACGGGCACAGTGTGCATTCTGGATTTGCTGTGCAGTGACCCCAGCTCTACCCGAAGCTCTGTGGGGCCAGCAGTGACAGCATCAGGTACCTCCTGCCTCCCCAGCTCCGCCACCTAGGGCCTGAGCCCAGCAGCTCCTGTGGCCTGCTGAGCGCAGCGCGGTCTCAGCCACCTGTGCGCCTCTGAGGCAAGGCCACCTTCAGGTGCCTTCTAGGCTGTGGCACATCCTCGCCATCAGGACTCTGCTGCAGACCCCCGAGAAACCCAGCGCGCGTGTCACTGCTCACAGCAGACAGGCACCACTAGGACCTGAGCATGGGCCTGCTCCATACCCCGCAGGAGCTGGCATGGGGTGGCTTCCAGAGCAACAGGGACCTGGACTCAGCCCCTGGGCAGAAAAGGGCACAGGGCGGGCCCAGCAAAACTGTGTGTCACTGCCTCCTTTTCTCAGAGCTGTGGCTTCCTCAGCTTCAAAAGGATCAAACGAAGAGAAGAGGCAAGAGCCACGGAGAAGTGACACTGCACAGACGGTGTGGCATCCGCCAGATGAGGGGCGGGGCCCCAGGCAGACAAGGGGAACCAAGCTAGGCGAGAGAGAGCACTGGGACAGGGCGGCGCAGGGGGCCCACCTGCTTCATCTCCTGCGGAGTGTACAGCATGGTCCGGATGATCATCACTCGGTCCAGAAGGTCCAGAGGGATGCCGTGAGGAGACGTGATGTCCTCGGTGCCCCTGTAAATGGCAAAGTTAATCCATCACCTACGCGTCTCTCAGACCGCACACTGGACACTGGACGCTGGAAGGATGCGTGCAACCATGCAGCAGCCAGCTAAGAGTCCTGAGAGCATCAGATCAGGATCGGTTAGTGGGCTGACAATCAGGTGGCCTCAGAAGCGTCTTGGTTTTTTTTTTTTTGTTGTTGCTGTTTAGTCCTGGGGATTGATCCCAGGGGCACTTTATCACTGAGCCCCAGGCTCAGCTATTTCTTTTTATTTTGAGACAGGATCTAAGTTGCTGAGGCTGACCTCATCCCTGTGGTCCTCCTGCCTCAGTCTCCCAAGTCACTGGGACTACAGGCAGGTGCCATCACGCCCCAACATCTTTATCCATGAGAAATTTGGGCTGGGTGTGGTGGTGGACACCTGTAATCCCAGCTGCTTGGGAAACAGAAGCAAAAGGATCTCAAGTTTGAGGTCAGCCTCAGCAACGTAGTGAGACCCTGTCTCAAAAAGAAATAAAAAGGGCTGGGGATGTGGCTCAGTGGTTAAGCACCCCTGGGTTCAATCTCTGGTACCAAAAAATAAAAAATAAAAATAAAAAAATAAACCACACACACACATATATAAATAAGTCATAGGAAATTTAAGAGGGGGAACAAAACTCCTAAAATTACACTAAAGAATTTGTGCTACCACTGTTGGTGGAGCTGCAGACTGGTCCAGCCCCTCTGGAAAGCAGTGTGGAGAATCCGAAAAAAACTAGGGAGGAGCCCACCGTACGACCCTGCTATTCCACTCCTGGGAATCTTTCCAGGGGGTTTAGAATCAGCACATTAGAGTGGCACAGCAATATCTATGTTCATAGCAGCACCATTTACTATTGCTAGGCTATGGAAACAACCCAGATGTCCCTCACTGGATGAATGGATCCATAAACTGAGGTTCATTTATACCATGGAATTTGACACAGCAATTAGACACAATGATATTGCAGCCTTTGAAGGTCAATGGATGGCTATGGGAGAAATTATGCTGAGTAAAATCAGCTTAACCCAGAGAACCAAGGGTCGAATGTCTCCACTCATCTGTGGAGGTTGGGACTAGACCCTGGCCGTTAAGAGAGGTGGTCTATTATCATGTGTTAAATCCGGATAAGGTGTAGTGACACATGACCTAAGGCATTTGTAGAGATGTATTGGGAAGGAGGGGATAAGAGTGGGTAATTGGGGGGGGGCTCTTGGGGGTAAATCTAATTTTCAGAATTTATATATATATATATTATATTATTTCATTAGAAGCTTTTTTCATTGTTCAACAAATAAATTTATGAATAAAAAAGAGAAAGAAAAAAAAGAATTTGTCCTTCACTGTCAGACGCACCTGGTTACAAACCGCACCGTACGCACGCCTTTTTGCTGCAGTCTTAGCGACTATGTCTGACACTTATTTAATAATCCATCAAATATCTGGCTTCACCCAGTTGCTGAGCAGTAGGGAGTTTCCACTGTCTGTTATTATCACAAGTGGCGTTTTGATAAACTTCTGCACACAGTGACGAGCGTCCTCAGCGACGGCTAGGGCTTCGCATCACCGTGACATGTCTTTGAATGAACGAATGGCCGTCCCGGTAACACAGCTCCATGACTGAGCCTATCTCACAGCATCAAAGCCAGTATTAAGTATTCCAATTATCTAACATCGTGCTGTTTTAGTGATTTAGAGAAATCAGCAAAGGTGCTGGGTGTGGAGGGAGACACCTGTAATCCCAGCAATTTGGGAGGCTGAAGCAGAAGGTCTGGGGATGCAGATGTAGCTCAAGGGTAAAGTAACCCTGGGTTCAAAATCCCCAGTATAAAAGAAGGAGGCGGCGGCGGCAAGGTGGTACCTTGTTTGAATCTGCATTCGCTTGACCACTGATGGGGCATTGGAGTATTTTCCCTCATAGTCATGATCTTAATTCTTTTGGGGAACCATCTGGTCACATCCTTTAGTCTGTTCTACCCATGATCTCTTAGCCAAGTCCTGAGACCTAGCCCAGCAGAGGCCTCCTGCCCACCTGCAGGTTCGGGGCGCCAGCTCCCTGATGGGATGGGTGCTGTGCAGACAGTGAAGGCCTGAGGGCTGCGGCCGTGGCCAGGGAAGCCCCATGCGCTCTGGGCTCTGCCTCCGCCTTTGAGGCTCAGCAGCACCCGGTCCATGTTGGCCTCTTCCCTGACAAACCTGAACTTGGGGAAAACTGCTGTTTACGGTCACAGCGTGTCATCTGGACAATCTGATTCCAAAGGCAACATGCGACTTCTGAGACCTTTGCTGGTGAAGAATACAGTGCGTGCGAGCAGTGGCCGAACCCGGGAAACAGGCCAAGTAGGCCAGACACCAAAACATGAGCGGAACGCGACTTCCCATGCAGGAACTACCGCACAAGCCACGTTCACGGACAGAAAGTGCACTGCAGGTTAGCAGGCTCCGAGGGCAGCGGGAATGGGACTTGGTGCTTAGTGACTGCGGGTTTCTGTTGTTTCTGTCTCTGAGACAGGGTCTTGCTACGGCACCCAGGCTGACCTCAAACTCTTAGGCTCCAGGGATCCTCAACTTAGCCTCCGGCGTAACTGGGACCATGGCCTGAGCCACTGTACCTGGCTGTTTTTGATTTTAAAGAGAGAGAAGGATAGTGACAGAGAGAGAGAATCAATTTTTATTGAGTTTTTCACGTGGCTTTCGTTGCTGTGACACTTCGTTGTGTACGTGGGTGCTGGGGTTCGAACCCGCGTCCTCCCGCATGTGGGCAAGCGCTGTAACCGCCAAGCCACCGCTCCAGCCCCCAGCAGTACTTTTTAAAAAGGAAGAACTGTAAGGATGAAATTCTGTCATGACTCAAACCTCAGGTTTGCCTGCAATCTTCCCGTTAAGCAAAAACAGCCTTCAACAAAGCGACACTTAGAGCTGGGTACCATCAATGGTGCACACCTGGATCCCAACACGCTGGGGAGTCTGGGTTAGGAAGATCGGAAGTTCCGCCTCAGCAACTCAGACCCTGTCTCAGAATGAAAATTAAAAAAAAAAAAAAAAAAAAAGGGCTGGGGATGTAGCTCGGTGGTACCCCTGGATCTAATCCCCAGAACCATAAAAAACTACATTTAATTGGTAGTTACTGAATTCAATTTAGTTCACTTTTTAAAAATTTCATTTGGGAATTCTAAGGCAATTTTAAGATCTCAACTGTGCCATTTTAAAACATCCCAAGGACAGGACCTCTTCTGCACTCATTGTAAATCAGCTTGGATACAGAAAAGGGTAACAAATAGAAATATAATGAAGAAAAGATTAGTGGAAAATGAAGTACTCCCTAATCAAACTGGAAAAGAACGGAATTCTAGGTGCATTAAGAAATTTCTTTAGTTTTGGGTTTGCAAAACTAAAACCTTCAACAGAAAGTCTATTAAAACCACTATGGGACTGCTAAGCATTGTGGGGGAATTACCTGTATCCCAGAAGTTCACTTCTGGCTTTGGCCTCAGCCGACTCTTAATTTAAGGTCTGATCACTCTGGACGCAACTGTTTTGGTGGGCGGGCCTGTTCCAGGCACAGTTTGGGGCTGTGAGGCCACTGGCCCAATCCTCCTGGAATCCGTACGGTGTGAAGATGGTCGGCCCATGCGTGAACACTTCCTTCCTACTTACTCAGGCTTTCTCTACTGTGACACTGTGGACATTTCCTTTGTAGGGAGCTGCCCTGTGCGTTGGAGGGTGCTCAGCAGCATCCCTGGACTCTATGCGCTAGAGTCATGACAAGTAAAAATGTCACCAGGGCTGGGCTCAGTGGCAACTCGGGAGGCTGAGGAAGGAGGATCACAAGTTGGAGGCCAGTCTCCACAACTTAGCAAGGCCTTAAGCAACTTAGTGAGATCCTGCCTCAAAATAAAAAATAAAAAGGGCTGGGGATGTGGCTCAGTGGATAAGCATCCCTGGGTTCAATTCCTGGTACCAAAAAATAAAAAATAAAATAAAAGAAGAAGAAAAATTGCCGTGGTACAGAGAGAATCACAGTATCACTGTTATTTCATGTAATCCTAACCTTATAGGCACACAGATAACACGACTTCTGGGTTGTGAGATAGCATGCTAAACACCTCCCGCGGTGACAGGTTGGGTCACAGCCTCGGCTCAGTGCACAGTCAGAGCACTCAAAAAGCAGCACTGGATTCTGGACGAGGCTACTGAGACAGCTCCATGGAGGAAGGGCCTGTGACAACTGGAACCATATGCAAAAGAAGGAAGCTGGACCAACACTTGCTCTACAGTAAACACAGAAAGTAGCTCCACATGGATCTAAACCTAGACCTAAACACAAGAGCTAAAACTGCAAGTTGTAGAAAAACAAAGGCCTAGATCTTTATGACCTTAGATTGGACATTGACTTCTTTAATATGAGAACAAAAGCACAAAAGAAAACGCAGATAAACTGGAGGGATGTGTGTGCGCACGCGCGTGTGCTGGGGATCAAACCCAGGACCTTGCACATGCTAGGAAAGTACTCTACCACTGAGCCTCACACTGCTAGCACAATAAACTGGAGTTTACATCAAAATTCAAAACGTGAGCCAGGCGTGGTGGTGCACGCACGCCTGTAATCCGAGCAACTCGACACAAATCCAATGAGATGGTTCTGCACACCCACTTGGGAGGCCGAGGCAGGAGGATTGCAAGTTCAAGGCCAGCCTCAGCAACGTAGCAAGGCCCTGAGCAACTTAGCAAGACCCTGTCTCAAAATAAAAAGTAAGAAGGGCTGGAGATGTGGCTCAGTGGTTAAGCGCACCTGGGTTCAATCCCTGATATCCAAAAAAAAAAAAAAAAAAAAAAAAAAATCAAAGTTTGTATATGTCAAAGACACTATCCAACAACTAGAAAGACTACCTGAAGAAAATCTTCACAAGCTACATGTTTGATAAAGGTTTATTATCCACAACATACAGATAATTCTTACAGGGGGCTGGAGCGGTGGCTCAGCAACACAGCCCTTTCCTGGCATGCGCAAGGACCTGGGTTCAAACCCCAGCACCACATACACAGCTAAGTGTCACTAAAGTAAAACTCAGATGAATAAATAATATTGATTCTTTCTCTCTCGTTCTCCCTCTCTTTAAAAAAAAAAAAGAATTCTTACAACTGAATAATAGAGAGATAATCTGAATAAAAATATGAACAAAAGATATGAACAGGTATTTCTCCAAAGAAAATACACAAAGAACAAATGAAACGCAAAAATGCGACATCAGTAGCCTTTGGGAAAACGCAAATCAAATGTGATACCTCGGCACACCCACTGGGATGTCTGTCACCAGAGGTAACAGATGTTGACGGGAGCGTGGGAAAACCACAGCCTTCACACACCGCGGGAGGAATTTCAAATACCACGGTCATTTTGGAAAATGGTTTGACAATTCCTTGAAAGGTCCGAGTTACCATCTGACCTAGCAATCCCACCCGTATGCACACGTCCAAGAAAGAAAACGAGGTCCACCAGAATGCGGTACGATTGTTCCAAACAGTCACGCAGCCCAGGTCTGCCAACGGACGCGTGGGGAAATCAAATAGGCCTGGAATTCTACCATTTGCCATAAGAAGTGCCAATGCTTGCTACCGCATGGACGAGCACGCGGGGTGACACCAGCCAGCCGCAGAGAACGGCAGCGTATGGTGTAAGTCACACCAAAAAAGGCAGCTGTGGGGACTGAACGTGAATTAATGGCTGCGGGGTACAGAAGAGAAGAGATGTCAACTCCTGATGAGTGGGGCTTCCTTGACACCCCACCCACGAGAAATGCTGTGACACTGGTTGCGGTAATGGTGTCAGAACTCTGTGAAAATACTAAAAACTGGTGGACATTTCTATGATGTAAGAACTTATCTCAATAAAGATGATTTTCTTTTTTTCTCCAAAGAGAGAAAGGGAGGAAGAGAGACAGAAAGAGTCGATTTCTTTCTTTTTCATCTGGATTCTGTTTCTCCTATACTTGGTTGTAGGTGGTGCTGGGGTTTGAACTCGGGTCCAGGCGCATGTCAGTGCTGTCCCTGAGTCACCGCTCCAGTCCTCAATAAAGCTTTTGAAAAGCCCCATCTGGGACATTTCCATAGGCCACACTGAAACCAGACCATTGCACTGCTTAAGAGGTGGTGCTCTGGTGTCACAAAGGGCCCCGCAGTCCGCAGCCCTGAGAGACTCCTGACCCTGGGGGTGGACCTCGACAGGAAAAGCAGGCCCCCAGCCTGAGAGCTGGGATCAGTGCAGGGCTTTCACGGAACGGTCAAGGATCCTGGCCAGAAAGGAAGAGGAAACCTCCAAGATGACAAGTTAGGGTGTAACCTGGAGAAAAGGGGGCGGAGCTGTCTCCTCCGGCATCCATGGATGCATCTGTTACCAGGAGGAACCCGAGGTTCCTTCCAGAGTGGCTCCACGGTCCCCTGTCATAGAAGTGGGCCAGAGGACGTGAGGGGACTCACCAAGGGTACATGACGTGTTGGGTTCCTAGAGGTCCCTGAGGTCAAGTCATGCGCAGGGCTGAGCAGGCGGATGGGGAGCAGCTCCTGCGTACACACAATGCTCCAGGCCTGGCCTGGTGGGGACTGCACTCAGCACTTCCACGGGAAAGCGCTCACCTTCTCATTTCCTGAAGAGGCGAAGGTCAAGGGACTCGCCCAAGGTCATGAGCTTCCACCTGACTCCATCGCCTGTGATTTTTCCCGTTGGCAACCATACTAGTTCTAGTGCTGATGCCCCAGAAAATACAAGGCCATCAAAGAGAGCCACTCACTTCCGAAGCTCCACCCACAAAGGACACCTACAAAGAGAGCTGGTGACACAGCAGAAAGGTGCAGGCGGGCGCACCATCTGGAAAGGGACATGCACGGTGGCAGCCTTTCCATGGCAATCCAGTGTCAGCGCCTAACGTCCCCGACGCCAACTCCATGCAGCACCTCGCTCAAAGCACGACCCCCACTCACCGCACAGGGACCACAAGGAAGCAGGGTGGGCGAGAGGAGGGCTGAGCCAGCTGCTCCTCAGGGCAGTGACACTTTCTAGCTGCGGCCCGGCAGGTTCCTTCCCACCCGAGTCAGGAGGTAACCTCACTCGCAGCGTTGTCAGTGCCTCCCAAGATCACCCGAGATGGTCCAGAGAAAGCTCAGGACAGTTTGTGACAAAGGAAGCCCTCAGTTACCATCATGTCCCTTCTGAACTCTGGAGTTTACGCATGGTCCCGAGGGTAGGATGCTCAGCAGATCCCCTCTTAGAGTGCAATCTCATGGGGCAGCACATCAGGTGTTGCCCAAATTCTGCAAATGTTCCAGAACTTTCACCATGTCACCCCCTAGCCAAATCGGTCAAGAGCCTCAGCTCCGGGTGAAGTCCAGCTTCTGGAACCAAATCCCAGCCTGGTTTCTGAGCTGCGGGCATCCTCATGAAGACTCTGCGGACCCCAGTCCATCCCTCATTAAGTCTGAGTGACAGCAGCGAAATGCCTGGTCCTTGAAGGACACGTGTCCTCTGCGTGCGTCAGCTATTATTTTTATCATTGCTACTTGAACAAATTTCCCACTAGCACTGAACACCAAAGTGCTTCTCTCTAGAGCTCAGTGGCTGACCAGGTCCTCAGATCACAGCCAGCTTCCTGGGCAGGGACGGGAGGCTGCGAGCAGAGCTCCCCAGCAGGGGGCACCAGTGTCCAGGCTGAGCCAGGTGAGTCCCTGAGCAAGAGGGGCACCAGCTCTGGGCACAGGGTCCAGACACTGCCCATGGCGCCATGGCCCCCTCACCTGCAGCCAGCCTGCTGTGACAGGAGCTGCCCTCTCCCATTTGTGCCGTGATCTTGTACAGACAGCATCACGGGGATTCACAGTAGTTACACAAGGCTGCCGCAAGAACCTCGATCATCCACCCATACCCCAGCCGCCAAGTGAGGGCAACCGCTGCAAGGGGAAGCGAGGGTGGCCTCCCAGCACGGGGAACTCCCTTGAGGGGCCCTCCCAGAGCCTGCAGCCCCGTGTTCAGGACAATCATAAGCACACAAAGGTTCTCAGTCAATTCTCCAGACAGCTCACCAGCATCAGAGGAGAGTCGGGGCACATCAGTGGTGTGGGCTTCCAACTCTGGCTGCAGCTGTCCTGAGACACTCATCGCCCACAGGGTCCTTTCCCAATTCTTACCCCCTACCTCCACCATAAGTGTGCATCCTTGGGGGCTCTGTCCCCACGCTCCTCAGCTGCAGGCCTGGAAAGAGGCCCTTTCGGCTCCCTCCCACCCCCCAGCACCGCAGAGGCCAGGCTCCAACATACAAACAGGAACACAAAAAAAAACCAAAACCGCAAAATGACACTGGGCTTGAAAGATGGGAAGATAGTGTGTTCTTGAGGTGCAGAGGCCTAGAGAGTGCTTAGGGGAAAAAGGAACCCAAGCCAAGGGTGATGGTGCACACCAGTAATCCCAGCAGATCAGGAGGCTGAGGCAGGAGGATTGCCTGTTCGAGGCCAGCCTCACTTACTTAGCGAGGCCCTGTCTCAAAAAATAAATAAATAAAAAGGGCTGCGGAGGAGGCTGAGTGGTAAAGCATCCATCCCTGGGTTTAATCCTTGGTACCAAAAAAAGAAAATGAGCTCCAGGCAAGCCTCACCACTGTAAGTATACACACTCCAGGGGTCAACCACGTTCGTGAAGTGGGGCAGGTAAGGCAAGGACAAAGGCACCAATGTCGGCTGGAGCAGTGGCTCAGCGGTGACAGCGCTTGCCTGGCATGCGCGAGTATGTGAGTTCAAACCCCAGCACCACGTACGCAATGAAGTCTGGGAGCGATGAAAGCCTCGTGAAAAACTAAATAAAACTGATTCTCTCTCTCTCTTTCTCTTTAGAAAAAAAAAAAAGGCAGCACTGTGAGAAAGCCGGGGACAGGAAGTACACACTAGCTTTATTACTGGTTTTGTCATCAGTAATAACAGGGGGCAGGTGTGATGCCATTTAGTGTCATTTAGTGTGACGTCAGCAGAGGCCAGCCCTGAATGACCTGACCTCTGCACTCCAACCAAACTCCTAACACCTCTGTAACCTCAGAGACCACGCGGAGGCCCCTCTCCCTGCTCGGCAGGAACAGGGCAGCTGCTGCCTTCAGTGACCGTGACTAACGGAGGCAATGACCTCCCTTCATCCCCTTCCCTCGTGTGACGGCACCAGCTCCCAAAGATCCAGATGGGAGCTGGGAAAGCCAGCAGCTCCCTACCTGATCACACAGTTGCCTCGGTTGGATGCAAAAATGACGATGGGGGCGATGGAAGATTCCAGGGCTCGGTGCAGGTAGGTGAAGCACTCGATGTCCAGCATGTGGACCTCGTCGACGAACAGCACCCCTGGGACCAGCTCCGCCACGCCCTGGTCGATGTACTTGTTCACCACTTTATTGATCTCCCCCCGGAGTTTGTCTAGGAGACAGAGCGGAGGGGCAAGGTCACAGCAAATCACCCCCTATCAGAATCCACCCCAAACCCAACCCCAGAGAGCCTGTTCTCCTCCTGGCTCTGTGACCCCAGTCTGGGAATTGTCCCAATTCCAGGTTTCAGTGTCATCATCGAAACGCCGCAAAGTGGGCAGCCTTTCCTGGAAGGCTTGGTAAAGCCTGCAGAACTCAGTTGACAAGGACCCCTGTGCTGCAGAGTGTCACCCTGCCCATTAGGACTTATCATCTCACACCCACCCACGAGCCCCTAGCCTGATCCCGAGACTCAGGCTTTGGGAGCCCCAGGTGACAGGAGTTTTCATATGCAAATTTTCTCGTTCGTATTCAGTAAATGAACCCTTTTTCCAGCCCAGTGTGACAATGCTTAGGTTAATTAACTTTCAATCATGTGCAGGTAGAATCCTCTCTGCAAGAAAACCCGCAGGAATGAAGGCTGGGGGTGCGGGAGACCCCAGCCTCAGAGCTCCTAGCAGGCTAAGTCCCTCCAGAATTCCATAACCCACCTGAGGTCACAGCCCTCATTTTCCAAGCCAGCTCCTGCACTGTCATCAGGAGGGAGCTGTTCACAAAGAACAGAAGATCTGATCCCCTGTCCTCCACCAAAGTCTTCAGACAGGGTTTGTCAAAAGAGGGTGTGCACTCAAAGCGACTTAAAAGGCCACCCTAGCAGGAAAGTGTCAGGCCGCTCCACTGCCTAAAGCTTCCGACATAACCCTGGCTTAATGCTGAACTTATATTTTAAGGTAGCAAAGTGGTAATTAGGTAAAAAAGAACGTAAAAGTTGGGAGGAGAAGCAGGACTTAAAAGTCCATGAGATGGGAGGCTGGAGCGGTGGCTCAGCAGTTACAGCGCTTGTCCGGTATGCACAAGTACGCGAGTTCGAACCCCAGCACCACGTACGCAATGACGTCTGGGATCAGTTACAGCACTTGCCTGGCATGTGCAAGGACACGGGTTTGAACCCCAGCACCATGTATACAACCAAGTGTCAGAGCAATGAAAGCCACATGAAAAACCAAATGAAACTGATTCTCTCTTTCTCTTATTGTCCACCTCTCTTTAAATACACACACACACACACATAAAGTCCATGAAGGCCAGGTACAGTGGCAGACACCTATAATCCCGACAACATGGGAGGCTGAGGCAGGAGGATCACAAGTTCAAAGCTAGCCTCAACAATTTAGCAAGGCCCTAAGTAACTTAGCAAGACCCTGTCTCAAAATATAATGTGACGAGAAATGGGGATGTGGATGAGGTTAGGTGTCCCTGGGATCAACTCCTGGTACCAGGACGCAGGGCAGCAGGGCAGCTGCCCGAGTGGCCTGCTGGGGAGGAAGACGCCTCCACATTTCTGGAACTTCAGAGGAACCCGGAAGCTGAGCAACATGGGGCCAGAGGCCACCAGGAAAGACGCTGCCCCGAGGCCTGTCCTCAGGCTAGGGGTGCGCTCCCGCTAGCTCACAGGGCCTCAAGCAGCATCCCCCCTCCCGCTCAGGGGTGCTGCTCTTTATCTCACCTGTGATTTCTGTCTTCTTTGGCTTCATTAACTGGCCCATCATGGACAGGATATCTTGTCCCCCCTGCGGAAGGGAACACCGACAGCGTCACTCATGCCATCTAAGGTGGGTACCCAAGCCTCATTCCCCTGCCTCCTGCGGTCCCTGAGGTCACAACGTGGAATCCCGAGCTGGACAGATCCAACATACCTGCCCTGGAAAGCCTGAGGAATCGTCATTGCTTCACCCCGACCTCACAATTCAAGCAAATGCTTTCTCGGGAAGCAAAACCTCCCTGGGAGTCGGGAACCTGCCTCCTCCTCTAGCCTTTACTTTTCAACGCTTTCTTCCTTGACTGCTTCTGAGCGTTCATTTCAGATTATTTATTTGTTTATTTGTTTTGCAGTCCTGGGGATTGCACCCAGGGTCGCTCTTATCACGGAGCTCCATCCTTGGGTCTTTTCTTTCATTTTTGCTTTTTTGAGACAGGGTCTAGTCAGCATAATATCAGCATAATCACATTTCCATGTCTCCTCTCCCTAGACCGCCACAGGGTTGCGCTGGCCTTCAACTTGACCTACTGTGAGTCTGTCCCTGCAGAATGGGTGACTCGGTAACAGGTTCATCATCTCCTATGTCTTCCCACCAGTTCCTAACAGTGCAGCCAGCAGGAAGGAGGCTGGTGTTATTTATTCAGCAGCTGGGGTCACCTGTGTCACCAGGGCCTGACACATAGAGATGCTCACTAAATGCTGAATAGGTAAAGGGAACAAATGTTTCCTGAGTAGTTACCTGATTCTTAAAATGGCCCTGTCAGGTGGGAAGAAACTCAAAATCAGCGAGCCCTAATTCACAGAAAACCTGGAGACCCCAGGGACAATCGTGGACCTCCACCCCAGCCCAGCAAACACCAGCAGGTCAGTTTGGCGTCTTTCCCCCTTCGGAAGATGAGACATTGGCAAGCTCTGGGCCAAAGTTCTAAGGGACAAAAACCCAGGGATCAAATTTCTAGTGAGAAAACCCATTCCTTGCTAGTGAAGAGGTGGCCTCTTTTAGAATAAGGAGGGAACCAAAGGAAAAGGCCGGCAGGGAACAGCTGTGCCTTCTAGAAATGTCGTCCAGTGACGCAGACACAGCTCCAGCTCCAAGCTGGAAGAGATGGGGCTTCTGCTATGCAGAGGGAGAGACACAGCTGAGAGCTCACAGAAGGCTCCTGCCCACTGCTGGAGAGAAGCCACCAGGAAGCTGGCCAGAGGCTTGGCAGGGATAAGAAACAATGCAGGAAATCATCCGTGACTGGTGCATTTGAACTGGAACAAAGGAGCCCCGCGGAGCTCATGTCAGGGTTAATTGCTGAACATCAGAGACAGAAAGGCCTGGTGGCCTGGAGAGGTGGCAGCGAGACCCTGACGATCCACTCTGGAGCCTCCTCCGCTGCTCACACGCAGGGCACCGGGCAGTACCTGCGGCCGCGCGTTGGCCACGTCCAGGTCGTGCAAGGTCACGTCCTGAATGATCTCCTTCTTCTTGTGCACGTCGCCCTTTGGCAGGGGGACGTACTCTTCCGCTTCAAGGTCAAATTCTGTGGCGTAGGTGTCACACCGGCCCTGCCTCTGCAGAAAGAGAAACAGGAGTCCAGGAGGGTTGTTCACTGCCAAGTACCCCTACGGCATTGAGCTACGGGAGATGAAGGTCTCAGTCCCCAGCTGCGGGCCACACAGCCCACTTGACCAACTCCAAATGCACCCTGCTCCCCTTCTGCCAAGAGAAGGGAGTTATCTGCTCATCCCTGGGCTCCAAAAACCCGCTCGAGAAACACTTGATACTTTCTCCAGGAGTCCCCCGCCCCTGTCTTTTAACTGTATGCAATTCCTGATAAAGGGCAAATCCAGCAGATTAACTGGGGACAGAGGGAGCTGTTCAGACTCTTTTGTAGGTGGGTGATTTATTGTTGATATGAGGTATTATGCTCATCCATTAAACAGCGAGGAACGATGTACAGGACACTGGCAATCAGATATAAAGAGAATGCCAACTAATGCGCCCTTCGTTCCCACATGCATATATCTTGGGAAGAAAATACCAGAGAGATAAAAGGAAGATTAAATACACGCACATTTCAATTTGAAAGTTACTAAAGTTGTTTTGGTTTCTCGCCCTGCGCTCCCCCTCTAAACAGGTTTTAGTATTTTCCTAACAGACTGTCTGTTTTAATCATGAGAAGGTTAAGAATGAAGATAAAGGAAAGCAAAGTTTATTATTCAGAAAGGGACAGCAGCTGACCTTCCCGCGGCAGCCCCTCCCTGCCGAGGAAAGTGACTCCCATCCCTTGTCACCGAGGTCTCCTCTTGGCAAACAAATCAGGTATGGCGCTGTGTCCCGAGGAAAGCCTTACCTTCACCGCCCCACTGTTGGCCTCGATATAAATCACGTCGCCAGCCTCCACTCGCTCTTTCTGCAAGCTTTCAAAAATGCTGGGGTCCAGCTAAAACAGAAGCAAACCCAAGAAAGGGGACTCAGAGAACCATAACACATGCGCGAGCTCTCTCTGACACACAGGAAGGTACTTTTCCATAAGAGATCTGAGGTGCCGAGCGTGGTGGCTCCCACCTGTAAACCCAGCAGCTTGGGAGGCTGAGGCAGGAGGACCGCAACTTCGAGGCCAGCCTCAGCAACTTAATGAGACCCTGTCTTAAATTAAAAAATAAACGTAGGGAGTGCGGTAAGGAGGGGGAAAAGGAATAAGAAGGACATCAAGGAGACCAGAGGGAGGTAGTATGGGGGAATCTAATCTGAGGGGAACCTCTAACTTCCAGGAGAAGTCCAATTAACTTGGGGCTTAAGTAGAATGAAACATGGAACCATGGGGAACCCAAAGCGGGGAAACCATGGTCTGGCACCAACGTTGGCTTGTTTTGTCATTACACTTTTGCTTTTGATTGTTTGACGATGAACCCCTCCTAATTGTAGGACCATGTTTATCAAATAAAAATTTTTAAAAAAAGAAAGAAAAAAAAACAAAAAATAAAAAGGGCTGGCGATGTGGCTGAGTGGTTAAGGGCCCCTGGGAACAATCCCTAGTACCAAAAAGGAGAGAGAGATTCAAAGTAGCAAGTGACTTTAAGGAACGTGTATATTAAGGCTATGGCACTCGAGTGTCAACGTGCGAGCAGCGTGTAAGAGACTGGTGTGGGGGGTTTAGTGTACTAGGAACAGAGCGTGACGGTGACTGGGCCTGCATGCAAGGCACAAGACAGGGACACTGTTCTCCTCCTCCCCTCAACTTCAGCAATTAGAAAGTGGCAGAAGGGTTTTCAAAATCAAGGTCCTGGCTGTCTTTAGATGGGACACAGGGTCCATGGACCGCCCGCCACAACAGCCCTCTGAGATCCCTGTCATTGCTTCACTCCTTCGCCTGGCAGTGGAATTTCTGCTACTGAAGCACCTGCTTAGCAATCTCAAGGCTGGCATTTTGTGTGACTTAGATTCTGACTCTCTGAGCCTCACTTTCCTCCCCTATACAATAGCACCCAGGTACAATCACAGATGTGTAAAATTGAAAGGGAAAATAGTTACACTATAATCCTTCCAAACTGCGCGACTTGGGGGCCGAGGAAGGAGGATCACCAAGTTCAAGGCCAGTCTGGGGAACGCAGTTGGACTCTGTCTCAAAATAAAGTAAAAAGGGCTAGGGAGAGCTCAGCGGCAGAGTGCTGGTTCAGCATGCCCAAGGCCCTGGGTTCAGTCCCTACCCCACAAAACAGCACACAAATCCCTCGGGCAAACGCACACTACGGGGCCTGTCGCTTCTCTCCAGAGGATCCAGACCAGGGGAGGACAGCAGCCTTTGTAAGAACCCTGCATTTAGGCACAGTTTCTCCAGGCTGAACTTCAAGGAGAGCTGTTGCGTAACGCGGCCATGGTAAAAATACACTGGGCTTTGTCCCAAACAAAATTAAAGAGTAAACACCCGGGGCTTGGGGAAGAAGTCAGACACTGAAGAACACCCACTACGTGATTCCTTTCACATGAAATGTCCCCCAAACGGCGAATCTACAGAAACAGAAAGTACATTTGTGGTTACCAAGGGCTAAGGGTAGGAATGGCAAGGGACCATTAGGGCATGAGGTTGCTTTTGAGGATGAGGAACATGCTCTACGATTAAGATTGTGGTGACTCTGCAAACACATCAACATTCCTTCAGGGCTGGAGCGGTGGCTCGGCGGTTACGGCGCTTGCCTGGCATGCGCAAGTACGCGAGTTCAAACCCCAGTGCCACCCACACAACAAAGTGTCCGAGGAATGAAAGTCGCATGAAAAACTACATAAAATTGCTTCTCTCTCTCTCTCTCACTGTCCCCTTTCTTTAAAAAACAAAAACATTCCTTTAGATGCACACTTAAAATCGCTCAAAACACTCCAGCAGCTACCCAGGGCTCGGGCTCCTTGTGGCAGCGCTGGAACAGGGGACAGTGGCCCGGGATCCCCAGGGCAGGGCCTGACAGCAAGTGTTACGCAGATGCTGCTCTCCCTGCGATTCCTAAGCTCGTCCACCTCCAATACCCACCAGCTACGCGAGGTCCTTCCACATGCGCTCAGAGCGTCCCAGATTCATCTGGGAAGAGAAACTCCATCTCCCATTATGCCACTCTCTTCAAGAAATCGCGACACAACCCATGCGGAGCTGAGACTGCAGCCGATGCCCTGGCCCTCGGACCCACATCGAAGCCTCTGTTCTGCCTTTGAGTCTCAAGCACTTGTATGCTGGTTAATTTTCCAAATGAACTCGGTGAAGATGCAATTACTGAGATTATGTAATCATACAATTACGGCACATCGTGCGAAGAAATCTAATTAATACAGCACGGAGGAGATGGGGGGAGGCGGAAAAAGAGATGCACGGAGGCAGCTCCTACGATGGAGACCCTGTTAGGAGGAAGAAGAATGGCCCTCTGAAGAAGTGACATTTTTATGATCTCCATAAAGCAGTGACCAAGAAACAACCTCACAGCATCGAAGGACCATAAAATTGTAGAACCGAGTAAAGAGGGAGGAATTATATGGTCGATCTACGGCAGTTTATGGATGAGAACACTGAGTCCCAGGGAGCTCGAATGACTTCCAAAGGTCACACAGCAAGCTGGAGGGCAGTCAGCACCATGGTTAGGTCTCAGTGAGGCCTGCCACTTCACCAGCCACCGGACCCTAGGACGACTACAGTGGAACGGGGGAAATCAGACTTAAGTGTGCACGCACACACGCACATGCGCACACATACACACACGCACGCGCGCACACATACATACATGCACACTCGCACACGCACACACACGCATACACGCACGCACGCACGCGTGCACATGCACACAGGTATAAGCAGCAACAGCTGAAGTACTCAGCACAGGCCTGGCACATACAATAAATGACAGTATGATGATGAAGTTATTTATTAATAACGATTAATAATAATTAGTGCACTAATAAAAACTAACAAAACTTACTACCTACAAAGGCAAATGATTGTCCCTAAAGCATAGGTCATCGCTGAGATTTTTATCAAACATGAATTTAGAATGCTTTGAAATACAAAATTGGGCTTTCGAATATTCTGAACACGAATAACATTCATGGCAGAAAACGAAACTACGTACACTTCAACTTGGTTTTTTTTTTTGGTACCAGGGTGCCTTACCATTGAGCCACATCCCCAAGCCCTTTTGATTTTGAGGCAAGATGTCACTAAGTTGCTTAGGGACTTGCTACTGCTGAAGCTGGCCTCCCGCTCCTCCTGCCTCAGCCTCCTGAGCGGCTGGGAGTAGAGGCACGCGCCCCTGGGTCTGGCAAGTCTGTGCTTCCCCCACCACCCCAGCCAATGTTCCAACAATTCTAAACCCACCAACTTAGCCCCTTTCCAAAAATACAATCTGTCAACCAAGAAAAAAAATAATAGTAGTAATAATAAAAATAACGCGAAACCTACAATCTAGATTGCCCATTTCATTAACAGCCACTACTCATTAGGTAATTAGGGGCCACATCCAAAACTGCAAGCTTATCCTCTTAACTGTGTGACATAAGCGATCATTATTCCCAGCTAACAGATGAGCCGCTGTTCAGAGACTCAGCTGCTTGCCCAGTGCCACACAGCTGTACGAGCCCGCACTCCCTGGAAGACTTGTCCTCCCGTAAGGCCGGGGCTGCTGGCATCCAAAGGCTGACAGGGCAGGGGTGTGCAGAACAGTGTCACCACTCCAGCCTCGACACAAAGCCCCGGCTTGAGCCGACCGTGTTTCCAGCCCCTAACACGTTCATTAAGCCCCCACGTCCAAGCCTTAGACATCTCCAACCACCCCAGGAGGCAGCGACAGTGCGGAAGCAACGCAAGGGGGACAGGGGGAGGGCACACCGTCCACCCAACGCCACGGTGCTGAGATCAAGGGGACAAACAGCTCACAGACTCACCTTCAGCTGCTTGGTTCCCTTGGCCGTCTTGAGTCCTATGATCACGTGGCTAATGGTCTTGCCATACCCACCCATGGGGTTCTCCGTCTCGCATGGAGTTAGCTCTGTCACTTCGCCCTCGTAGACCTCTTTGGTCTCCTTTATCCGCAGCCCTGGAAGAGACGGCACGCGAGCCACGGTGAGAGGTGGCGTCAGCGTTTCCCTCGATGTTCACCCTCACTCCAGCAGCCTTCTTAGTCCAAAGCTTCCAAACCACAAGAACTAAAGCACCAACCTCCAAGACACAAGCTCGAGGGGCTGCAGCAGTGGCTCGGCGGTTACAGCGCTTGCCTGGCATGCTCAAGAATGCGGGTTCAAACCCCAGCACCACGTACACAACAAAGCGTCAGAGGAATGAAAGTCACATGAAAAACTAAATAAAAATTGCTTCTCTCTCTATCTCTTGCTGTCCCTCTCGCTTTAAAAAAAAAATATATATATATATATATATGTATACATATATATGAGCTTGAGACGGGCACTGCGGCACACAACTGTAGTCCCAGCAACTTTGGAGGCTGAGGCAAGTTGGAGGCCAGCCTCAGTAACTTAGTGGGGCCCTAAGCAACTTAGCGAGACCATGTCTCAAAATAAAAAATAAAAGGGGCTAGGGATGTGGCTCAGCGGCTAAGTACCCCTGGGTTTAACCCCCAATACCAAAAAAAAAAAGGGGGGGGGAGCTGGGGATGTGGCTCAGTGGTTGAGCACCCCTGGGTTCAATTCTTGGTATCAAATGAATACAAATAAAAACATAAGTTTGAGGGTATCATCGTAGGCAGAAAAGCAGCAGGGACACATATGCAAACCGGAGGTTCTTTCAGAATCGCCAAAAGGAAAGTTCATCTCCGCTTTTTATTTTCATTCATTTTGTTCCTGTTTATTTTGCAATCGGAGCAAATTCAAGGGTGCTTCCCCACTAAGCCCCATTCACAGACCTCGTTTTTTTTTGTTTTGAGACAGGGTCTCAGAAACTTGCCCAGGCTGGCCTCTAACCTGCTGTGCGCCTGTGCTTGAGGGTTAAAGTCACTAGGGTTACAGGCCTGTACCACCTCACCCGGCCATTTCATCAGGGTTTGTTGTTGTCTGTTTTATTTTGATTTTTAGAGAGAGAGAGAGTCAATTTTATTTTTCATCTGACTTTTGTTTTTCCTCTACTCAGCTGTGTGGGGTTCGAAGCTGGGTCCTTGCGCACGCCAGGCAAGGCTCCACCACTGAGCCACCGCTCCAGCCTCTATTTCATCAGCTTTAAAAAGGTGCTTCCCAGGTTCAAATCTAGAACTACACCCACAAGCCACATCTCGGAATTGTTTCAGACCTCCATCAGGAAGGTGAGATTTAGCAGCATCCACTAATCCAGTCTTTGAACCCACCCATCAGTGGACTACCAAACTTTCATACCCTGTTCCTGGCATTTCTGACTCTGAAAGAAAAACTTAAAAAATACTGGAACAACTCACTACCCACCTTCCGACACCTCGGGCCCCAGCAGGGTGGACTGTAATAAGCAGGGGGTGTCGACAGCAGGCGAGCTCATCCCTGCAAGGGTCCCGAGCCTCTGCCGGCCCTCACTGCAGCCCAGGCCGTAGTTCACTACTGCAGTGCTTGTGCTACAGTGTCCCCCAAGCCCCCAACAACAGAACCGTCTCCCGTCAGGATTTAGTTTGTATATTAGATTATAAATGAAGATCAATTTCTCTCCCAGCTCCAAACATTGTCCGTCTTTGCTGTTGGATGAACGTTGGTTGTCTAAGCATTGTTACCAAATGAATTTTGAAAACACGATCTCCGAGACATTTTGTAAAATGTTTCTGCTTCCTGAAGCAGTTTGTGGCCAAGGTAGTTCCCTGAAGACTCAGTTTAAGACACAACCCTTCCAGAAAGCTCCCAGACACATCCGTCTTCCTCACCTTCCAAACGGCCTCAAAAGGGAGCTGCGCGTCCCCAGGGCACGCGTGCAGCAATGCCAAGGGCACGACTCACTGAGCTTGCCTGCCTCCTGCAGACTAAGGCACTAAGGGAGAGGAGGCTGTCACTAGGGACACCACTTGGCACCCGGCAATGTGCCTACAGATCCTCTCGCGTGTCTCATATAACAACTTCTAAGACCGCATGTGACCCAGTAGCCGTTTTTGTTTGTTTATCTTATTTTTTATGAGACAGGTTCTTCCTAAGTAGCTTAGGGCTTGCTAAGTTGCTGAGGCTGGCCTCCAACTTGTGATCCTCCTGCCTCAGCCTCCGGAGCTGCTGGGATTACATGTGTGTGCCACTGCGCCTGGCTTGACAACTCTGAAGCTAAATGACCTAATCAGGTCTATTTCATGATCTGGGTGCTTGCTGGTTACACGTGCGTAATCACTTCCTAAAAACTCTTCAAACTGTACATTCACCATTGGTGCATTTTTCTATATGTGTACGTGTGTTACATGTCAATATTTATATCAAAATGAGAAAAAAGGAAATCAGGCTTTTCAACGTAGCAGTGAGTCATCAGTCACTGAAAGTATTTTTCTTTTTAAAACAAAGAAAGAGGGGACAGTGAGAGAGAGAAAGAGAGAAACAATTTTTATTTAGCTTCTCATGTGACTTTCATTCACTTCACTGTGGACGTGGTGCTGGGGTTTGAACTCACGTACTTGAGCACGCCAGGCAAGCGCTCTACCACTGAGCCACCGCTCCAGCCCTATCCCTTGTATCTTGATTCAAATAATGAATAATTAATACCTTAGGGCACTTATAACACAATGCAAAATTGAAAACTAGGTATCTGACAATATTAAAGAATTCTTATTCACTTTATAGGTGTTATAATGGTATTGGGGTTATTTTTTTTAAGTCCTAATTTTTGAAAGATACGCACTAAAATACATATGGATAAAATAGGAGTAAAAAGGCAGATTGGTGCTTTGCTTCAAAATAATCTTAGAGGGAAATGATGGGACCTATGTCAATCAAGATTATGTGCTAAGCTGGGCATGGTGGCGCACACCTGTAATCCCACCAGCTCGGGAGGCTGAGACAGGAGGATCACAAGTTGGAGGCCAGCCTCAGCAACTTAGCGAGACCATCTCAACATAAAACACAACTGGAACTGTGGCTCAGCGATTAAGTGCCCCGGGTTTAATCCCCAGTACAAAAAAAGAAAAAAAAAGAAACAAAGAAAGGGAAAGAAAGAGAAAGAAAGAAAAGAAAAGGGCCACAAAACACTACTCGACAACTTCTAGAATTGCTGAAAATAAAGCGACTGTTAAGGGGCTGGAGAGGTGGCTCAGCGGCTGGAGCGTTTGCCTGGCATGCGTGAGAACTGGGGCTCAAACCCCAGCACCAGATACACAGCTAAGCGTCCAAGAAACCAATGCCAGATGAAAAAACAAACAATGAAAATAAAATTGACTCTGTAGGAAAAAAAAAACTGATCATACAAGCAGCTTGTGAGGCGTGCAGCAGCGTGAAGCTCTCCGTGCTGCTGGCAAAAGCATAAATGGGCACAAACACTTTAGAAACACAGCATGGCACACAGCGGCCCTCGGTGCTCCATTCAACGCCTGCGGACAGGGCCCGTGAGAACAGGCGCGCACGCCTATGTCAATCAACAGAGTAGAGAGCTCAACTGTGATTTACTCCTTCAGCGGAATACCACACAGCAATGAAAAAGAGTTACAGCCACATGCAGCAACAGCGACCAACGACCGCGACTCTGGCAAACGTGACATTCTGGGAAAGGAGCCACGTACAGAAGAAGACAGACGCGCCGACATATTCCTGTGAAGCGCAAAAGCTGGCAGAACTATGATACCTGAGACCAAGACCATCATTAATGTGGAGAAGGAAGGCCACTGCTCAGGAGCATCCACAAAGGGTACTCTGGGGTCCTGGCAATATTCTCTTTTTGGATTTGGGTAGGTTTTTGTGGTTGTGGTTGTTTTGTTTTGGGTACCAGGGATTGAACCCAGGGCTGCTTAACCACGGAGCTACATCCCCAGCCCTTTTCATTTATTTTGAGACAGGGTTTCACTAAGCTGCTGAGGCTGGCCTCCAACCTGTGATCCTCCTGCCTCAGCCTCCTGAGATGCTGTGCACCGCCAACACCCGCCTAATATTGTCTTTTTTGAAAAGGCATTGGTTTCATGGGTTTTCCCTTTATGATATGCTATAAATACGCTTTGTGCAGTCTCCCGTATATCGGCACAAAATTGCCTAATTGAGTTAGAAAGATATGTGTAAGCAATAGGAGGTGGCCACGGTGGAGGAAGAGCATCGATGGCCTGAACTCAGAAAGATCACTCCACGCCGCTACTGGATGGTTCAGTCATGGTTCTGCTCCTACAATTCCTCCACCCTGGCTGCACCCATGCCCTGCCTCCGAGTCTCAGGGTTCGGTTACCACCACTATTAGTTTAAAACGCCCCACAAAATCAAGGTTGAGAACCCCTTATCTAAAGAATAAAGGGAGGACTCTGTTCTCCTGACAAACAGGGCCACGTAAACTACTTCTGACGGCAGGAAGTCCTGATGGTTTTCGCGCCCTGATATGGAAATGTCCCAAAGGCACAAAGACATAGGGGCCCTCTCAGCCACTTCCCACTCTCAAAAGTGGTCATTATCTTATCTTTGGCCTTCTTTCCTGCAGAAATCCAATCAGGACAGAAGCTCTCAAGATAGTGAAGTTAAGGGAAGGGTTTACTCTGCCTTCGCTCCATTCGATAGCCTAGAAATGGAGGT
>PVKS010017867.1:0-41119 GCA_004027875.1 Aplodontia rufa
AAAAAAAAAAAAGGCCTGCAGATGTAGCCTGTATCTAAGGGGTAGAGCACCCCTGGGTTCAAAGCCCAACATAGAAAAAAAAAAAACACTCAAGCCAAGAATGTTATGATTAGAAAATTGAGAAATAGCATTTGGAAATGTTTAAAGAATGGGGGGTTTTTTGGGATTATTTTTCCTGGATGTAAATAAAAATATAAATCTGGTCCCTTCCGATCTATCCCCAAGTCCATCTGCAAATTAGTGATGCAAGGAGAAGGACCTCAGTCACTAAGGGTTGTGTCACTGGAGCACAACTGAATGTGTATTTAGCACATACTTTCAAGACCGTGGTGGATGCCACCAAGGGCACTAGAAATTAGTAAACACTACTCTTGCCTGTTCAGTAGGAAGGATGTAAGAGGTTCCTATTTGGACCTAACCTATATTCATCCATCTTTCCTGCTTGGACGCTCTTTATCCTTTTATTTGTGTCCTGTCTTTTGGCTCAACGATAATTCCAACACCCAAGTGGAGGCTAAACATTCACATCCATCTCTGTTTTGACCTCCCTCAGAGCAGTCAGTAATCACAGGTACCTTTGAGTTCCCTCTCTACTCCGTTTCCTACCAGTCAGATCTGTCACCACCAGATCCGGCCTAACTGGGAGCAACTTCCCTCTTCCAGTTCTAGTTCAGCCTCTGAAAGTTCTGAATTTTTCAAAAGGAAACCAACCAGACAAAATTCGAATTTGGGGAATATGAAGTCACAGGAGTTGTGCTCAGACAAGTGGAGTTGGAACAGTAGGGCTCTGTTTTCTTGGTGTCCGTGGTGTAGGACCTTCCTCTGTCCTGTCTCAGTTAGTGGCACCCTGGACCAGGCCATCCAGACACCTAGCAGAGGCAGAGCAGATGTCCATGACTCTCTACCCTTGCCAGAGCCAGATTCCTGGTCTTCTGTAGGACTGTGGGCTTTCACTTTTCTCCAGTGGCTGTGATGCCCCTGGGGGCGATGGCATTCCCTGCCCTTGGGGTTGTGCCATGGTCACTGGACACCTGGTAAAGAGGCAGCTTCCTAAATGCTTCCAAAGATCCTGCCCTAGGGCTCCACATTGCCTTCCAGATGTCTCCCCTCTCCTTTCCGGCCTCAGTGCCCTTGGACATCTGTGTGCCTTTAGCAGGCACTAATAAATATTAATGGAATGAAATTAAAGTCCTGCATTTGCCACTGACCCATTTGTCTCTGCTTTGCTTTGTGTTCCTGAAGCATATGCACTATCTGTTTATTAAAGCTGGACCAGCATTTTGGAGAAGCTCAACTTTACCCTCTGTTCTAGGGTGTCTCCAGGGCATGTGACCTTCATGATGGGTGTCTTTAAGAGTGCTTCTGCTGTGGCCAATAATCTCAATTTTCCTACTTCATCTGTGTGGCCTAGGCTGGGGACGTGGTATTAGAGTCCTTGGTTATCATGTGGGAGGCCCTGGATTCCATTCCTAGTACCACCCAAACTATGTGGCCTACATACAGACTACCTGTTTCCTGACTGAGGGATGCCTTCAGCACTCAGCCTTTGACTAAGCAGAGATAGCCAATCTACCCTGCCAAGTGGTTCTTAGAAATGCCTGGGATCTCTAAAAAAAAAAAAAAAAACCCAGAGATATCCGGGTTCTACCACAATTGTGATTTGGATGGTATGTGGTGCAGCCCCTACATGGATATCTTTTGAAATTTTGCAGATGAGTCTACTCTGCATGCAGCCACACCCCACGCGCACTGTGCTAACCCATGGAATGACCAGGCTCTTCCCCGTGTGGCTATTTTCAGCTGCCCACCATTCCAGGGGCTCTCTAGTGACACAGAGGCTTCTGATAGGCTGAGAAAGCTTTGTGGAAGGTGTGGAATTTTCAGAGATTTTTGTATGGAGGTTGAGAAGATACCTGTTCATGGTGGATCTTTCAAGATTGTGAAAGGGAAATAAGTGAAGTTGTGATTTAGGACCTCTGGTATGGGGTATGAGTGAGTCTATAGGGGAAGAGAAAGGCTGAGGTCCCTACCTAAGGTGGTTTTACAATTTTTTTTTTTAACATTGAGAAAGAAATTGGATTCTAGGTCAAGACACCCTGTGATTACATTTTCTCTCAGATGCAAATACATTTCATTTTGAATTTTTCTGAACCTATCTGGTTGCCATTGAAATTATTTCCCTGGTATAAGGGTCCAGGAAGTATTCTTGTGGAAGAGGCTTCTAAACCAGGCACGGTGGCACATGCCTGCAATCCCAGAGGCTAAGGCTGAGGCAGGAAGATCACAAGTTCAAAGCCAGCCTCAGCAACTTAGTGAGATCCTAAGCAACTTAGTAAGACTCTTCCTCAAAATAAAAGATATAAAGGGCTCAGGATGTGGATCAGTGGTTAAACACCCCACTTTGTATGAGGTTCAATCCTTCATGTGCAAAAAAAAAAAAAGAAAAAAAAAAGAAAAGGAAAGAATAGGCTTCTAAGAAGAATTTGGAAAGATGGAACAATGAGAGAACTGAGATATCACACTAAGCCCCTTCCTTTCAACACTGAGGTACAGCTAGCATTACAGACCTTGGCACCTCTTTCTTCGTTGGTTTTGTTGATGTTATTTTTATTATTGAGGTACTGGGGATTGAACCTAGGGATGCTCTGCCACTGTGCTACATCCCCAGACCTTTTCTTTTCTTTCTTTTTTTTTTCTTTCTGAGACAAAGTCTTGCTGAGTTGCTGAGGCTGAACTTGGATTCTCCTGCCTCAGCCTCAGAGTTGCTGGGATTACAGGAGTGTGCTGCTGTACCCGGCTGTTAATGTTATTATTATTATTATAGAGGAAAGGAAGGAAGGAAGAGAGGAAGTGAGGAAGATAGGAAGGAAGATGTATTAGAACAAGCTGGAGGGGCTGGAGCGGTGGCTCAGTGGTTAAGGTGCTTGCCTGGCAAGCACGAGGACCAGAGTTCAAACCCCAGCACCACGTACACAACTAAGTGTTGGAGCAACAAAGGCCAGATGAAAAACTAAATCAAGTTGTTTCTCTCTTAAAAAGAAAAAAAAAAAAAAAGAACAAGCTAGAGAGGAGTTATGCCTTATCATGAGGGGAGAGTAGGAAAAAGAGCTTTCAGTGGGTGAAACCATGCTTGTAGGACCAGCTACATAATTCACAGAGCCTGATGAAAAATTAGACCGTGGAGCTAGCTCCTTGTTAAAAAATTATTAAGAATTTTAACACCATGACAGCAGAACATTGCACCAAGCCTGGGGCCCTTTTAAGGATGCCCATAACATACAATTGCATGGTCGTGAGGCTGGTGGGAGGAGGGAGAACACTTGGTGCCTGCCTTCCTGCTGATCCCTGGGTTGCAGAAGACAAGGCTGGAGTCTGGCGGGCTGTGATCTTGGAACATGTCCATTAGAGGAGGCACCCAGGAGGTTCTCCTCGTCCCTTCCCTGGACTGGACCAGCTCAGCCTAGCCCATTCCATTCCTGTGTCCCTCCCCAGAGCTCAGAGACAGCAGATCGAGAAGGAGCGGCTGGAGGAGGAGAAAAAGGCCTCAGGGCGCTTACAGCACGCCAATGAGCTCCGCCGACAGGTCCGAGAGAACCAGCAGAAGCAGGTGCAGTCCCGGATTGCCACCTTCGAGGAGGGCCGGCGCCTCAAAGAGGAGGCCCAGAAGCGGCGGGAGCGCATTGATGACATCAAGAAGAAAAAACTTGAAGAGCTGAGGTGCGCTGGGGTCATTTCTCCCCCTGGCTCTTCTCTTCCCCTTCCCCAAAGACATGGCATGGGAGTCTGGAGATGTGGATTTGGGGATGGAGGGACCATGAGAGGTGCTCCGGGACAGGTGCCCCTCTCCTGGCTCCAGGCTCACCCCTCTACAGTGGGCTCCAGCAGAAGGCTCTGGGACTGGGTCTTCCTGGCTCTCTGGGAGCTGCTCGGAGGGTAGATTCTGGGAATAGTTTGGGGTGCAGGACCCCAGGTGATGTAGTCCTCCTCTGGGGCCTGTGTCCTCTTGCCTCTGCTCCAACACCTTTCACCTTTCTTGTACCTGCCCTGCATTTGCCCAACAGAGCCACTGGCCTTCCCGAGAAATACTGCATTGAAGCCGAGCGCAAAGCTAACATCCTGCCAGCCACTTCTGTGAACTGAGGGGGAGCCTTCGGGGGACAGATTCTGCCCAGTCTCTGGGTGTCCTTAAATGCTGCTAACCTAAACCTTTCATAGTTATGAATTAAACCTTCTACTTTTCTAAGGAACAGACTGGCTTTCTTGCTGCGTGGCTGTGGCTGCTACAGGGGACTAAAGGTGAAGCAAAATAAGTTATAGGGAGACAGGTGTGGTTGTGCACAGCTGAAATCCCAGTGACTCAGGAGGCCGAGAGGCAGGAGGATCACAAGTTTGAGGCCAGCCTGGGCAACTTAGTGAGACCTTGTCTCAAAATTTAAGAAAGCGGGGTTGCTAGGGATGTGGCTCAGTGGTAGAGCACCCCTGAGTTCAATCCCTCGTAACACACACACATAAATAAATAAACAAACAAAGAAAAAGATGTTATTGTGACCCAAATGTGGGCAACGTGATGCTCAGGAGCAGGAAATGGGAGGATGCTCTCTCATGATTGTTCCTCTTAGACTGTGTTTTCCTGACCTTTTGTGTGATCCCCTGAGGTGTCCACTTGGCTTACAGTCTGGTCTCCACACCTCTTCAGAGGTAGTTCAAGGCACTGAGGCAGAGCTAGAGATGCTCTGTTGGGGCGGGCTGGTGCCAGGACTCGGGAGGGAGGACCAGGGCCAGGTGAGGTAGAGCTCTTCTGGTGCTCACAACCATGACTCAGAACAGGTCCGTGGAGTGGGGAGCGTGGAGTGGGGAGCGGGGAGGTGTTTGAGCTTGGAGCTCACGGCTGCTTTCTCAGCCCTCTCGCTGGAGCCGTTTCAACTCCAGCACAGACACCTGCCCCGCCCCCACCAGGGCTTGCACAGGGCCCAGCTCCTCGTAGCCGTAGCCGCCCCCTCACTCATGCAGCCAGGTTCTCCCGATCAACCTCACTCCCATAAGTGGGGCTCCCCCAAACCATTGTCCTCTGTTTCAGTTTTCCTCACTGTGCCCCAAACTACTCCATATTCACTTATTCAAGTACTTCCAGGGCACCTGACATGTGCCAGGTACCCTCTGAGCACTCAGTGACCACAGCAGACCTGGTGCTCCTTCCTCGAAGCCTCTCCTTTGTGCCTGTCTCCGGATTCTCTGCACATTTACACCTTTTCCCCCAGCTCTCCCTGCCAGATTTCATGTCCCTGTGGAATAGTCTCAGCCTATTTGGAAGGATCCTGGCATTTGGGGCTGCAGACTCAGCTTCAGTGATGGAGCCATTTCCTTTTATTTTATTTTTTTTTTAATCCCTTGGGGAAAAAGAGCTTCCTTCCATCCAGCCCCTGCATCTTTGGTGCCCCTCAGTCTCTCCACCCCTCCCCAACCCAGGGGGTTTGTTCCATTTCTTAGATCCAAAAACCCAGTCTTATCTTCCTGCAAGCATCCTGCACCAGAGGAGGCTGAGGACAGCGGCTGGGCGCGTCCTGCGTGTTTGCTACGCCAGGTTACAAGGGCCTGGGGCAAGAGTCCTCTTTTCATAGGGCCCAGGGAGAGTCAGCAAGCTGCTTTCTGTGCAGCTGCCCTGGGAACCCTCTCCACCTGCCAGGGACGACTGCTGCTTCCCCTAAGCAGATGGGCAACCCCTCAGCTGTTTGGGAAAGAGACTTTCTCATCTTCCCCACTCAGCACCCCTAACTGCAACCAGCTGATGCCTTCCTCCCTCAGGCTCCTGGCAGGACATGATGCCCAGGCCAGTTCAGGAGAAGGACACAGCTGTGCCACCAAGGATTCGGACATCCACCTAGCACACCACTCTTTTCTATTACTCTGCTGAGATCTCCAAGGATCTCAGAGGAATCTCTTTCCTAGGAAAGTCAGAAAGAGCTTTGGGTGCCTGGAATTTATCAGCTATGTACCTAAGTCATCTATCTTCGTACAGGAAAGAAAAGGACCCTGTGGAATGCAGGCATGGAGAAAAGGGGGTCCCGAACCCACTGCTTGCTTGTGAACCCATATCGAGAAAAATGGGCCAAGTTCACAGGTGGAAAGCAATGTTAGCATTTAAACTGAGGTGCTCCAGGTGACAAGGCTGGTCTGCGGTACGTGACAAATCCCAAGGCCCCGAAGTTAGACTGAAAAAGACCTCTGCACACAGGACAGCTGTAGGTTACATGACTTTGGAGAGGGGGATACAGGTGAACAAGTGAAGATGGCTTGGTAGAGTGTCTCAGAGTTCCGCCCCCACGGTTGCCCCTTCTAGTCTAAGAATTTTCCATTTTAGACTGGGTGTGGTGGCACACACCTGTAATCCCAGCAATTTGGGAGGCTGAGGTGAGAGGATCACAAGTTCAAGGCCAGCCTGGGCAACTTAGACCTTTTCTCAAAAGAGAAAAATGGGAGCTGGGGATGCAGCTCCAGTGATTGAGGGCCTCTGGGTTTGAGCCACAGTACAGAAAGAAAAAGAAAAAGAAAGAAAGAAAGAAAGAAAAATTCTATCTTGGAATATACCCATGGTTTGCTTTCTTCTCAGGATTCTTGAGAAGTGCCACATAGGTTTTCTCGTCTCCAGCAATAGCCTAGTTCCTACAAGGATGCTCCTGAGAGTAGTTGGGGTCTTATGCTAGCCAGCTCCACATGGGTATTTTTTCTTTTTAATAAAACCTCTTCCCCTCTGGCTTGGAAATGATCATGAGAATAGTCACAGGTAAAGTCTTCTTGAGTGGGGGCTGGTGGGTCAGGCTTGTGACAGTAGTGGTAGAGCCAGCAGGATGCTGTGGGAGCCCTGCCTATAGAGTAGGGGTGGGGCTTGGGGACAAGGGAAAAAGAATGAGCATGGTGTTGAGGACTCTAATGGGCCTCCTAGGCTCAGGAATCAGGAATAACCAGCCTTGGTCTTGTTGCAAGAGGTCGGACCTTGGTGGGGGTGCTTTCTGCGAAAGAGGATTCAGCTTTCCCCTGCTTATGCTCAGAGGAGGACATGGGGTATCTGGGAGGCTGCTACTACTACTCTTGCAAAGAATGGAAGCCTGGGGGAGGCTTCCTAAAGGTTGACCAGAGGGCCTTTCCCATCCAAGGCTGCTGCCTGAGATGACCCACATCCCCTTCCACACTGAAATGCATCAAGAAATAGAGTGGTTTTGGAGAAATCTGGAGCTCTGTAGGAAGTACTGTTGATGTACTGTCTTTGTTGAAGTAGAGATGTTTTTCTTTTTGAAAGTGCCCAAGCTGTTATTGACTTTGTTGTATGGGTATCTGATTCCTTTATATATTATGTTTACATTACTTCATGTATAAAGGTACATACTGTGGCAGTTGCAGTAGTGCACACCTTTAATCGCAGTGATTCAGGAGGTTGAAGCAGGAGGATCCGAAGTTTGAGGCCAGCCTCTGCAACTTACTGTCTCAAAACAAAAACAAAAATAAAACCCTAGGGATGTAGCTCAGTGGTAAGGCACCCCTGGGTTCAATCCCTAGTACAAATAAACAACAACAAACCCCCTCAAAAAAACAAAAACCAAGGTACCAGTGAGCTCCCCATCTTGTGCCCTTGGGGTCTTTCCGTCCTCGCAGTGCCTGGGCTGATTCAGCCTAAAACCTCCAATGGTTGGGTTTTCCAGCTGTGGAGCACTGAGTCAGATCTTCAGGCAGCTGCCTCCTGGGCACATGTGTCTTGGCTCCTGGCTGGGCTCCGTGCCCTATCTGCCCTCATGTGCCTGTTGTCCACACCACGCTCTGCTGCAGCTTGGGGGCGGTCTCAGAACCTTTGCACCTGTGATAGATGCAGCTCCAGGCTGTGTGACTCAGCAGCCTGTCCTGGTGGGCAAGCCAGGCAGGCCCTGACTCAGTGGGGTTCTGGGATGTCCTCCAGTGCCCTTGAAGACCTCAGTACCCCCGTCTGTGACTTGGGTCACAGCTGGGCATTAATTGGTCTCTGTAAAAGCACTTTGATTAGAATTGGATGAAAGGGTCTGGGAGAGTTCAAAGCCAGGCAGGGCTTTCAGGGTGAGGAAGGGTGTCAGCTGTTCAGAGGATGGTGGAGGGGAGACGCGGGAGACTCAGACAAAAAGTCTAGCTGCAGAGGTCATGGAGGCTCAGGGACTGATTTTTTTATTCTCTATTTTCTCACTCTTACTCCTCCTTACTGCTTCTGCAAAGAGTAGCTTAGGACAGAGCTGTAGAAAAGGGGATGATGGTTCCCTAAAGGTCGATCAGAGGCCCTTTCCCACCTAACGCTGCTGGCTGAGGTCACTCACTCCCCTTCTGCACTCAGATATATCAGGGAACTCATGCCAAGGTTACCTGGAAGATCTTTATTTCCACCATCCCCTATTTATTCTTTTTTTTTTTTTTTAAAGAGAGAAGGACAGTGAGAGAGAGAGAGAGACAGAGAGAATCAAATTTTATTGAGTTCTTCACATGGCCTTCATTGCTCTGATACTTAGTTGCGCACGTGGGTGCTGGGGTTTGAACCCGCGTATTTGTGCATGCCGGGCAAGCACCGTAACCACTGAGCCACCGCTCCAGCCCCCCCTATTTATTCTTAATTTGGCTGGTTTTAAATAGCAAACACCTTCCTTCTGTCTTAGCTCACATAGCTCTGGCCCCTCCCAGCTGGAATGCACCCCAATAGGTGCGAGCTCTGCCTTTCTTTCCAGTCTTGTCCTCTTTGGAAAGGGATGGCCATTTGTCTCAGTGCCCCTTGACAACTTGGAGGCCAGGACAGGAATAGGGTTGAGTTCTGGGGTGGCCTTCTCAGAAGACTCCCAGAAAGGGGAGTCAAGGGCTTGGGTGGGAGTAAGGAGTGGGTCCTGGGGCTTGGAAGAAATTGCCCAGGGCTAGTGAATTTTTCTGCATGGGCCCTGGAGAAAGACTATCTGGGGGCTGGAGTGGTGGCTCAGCGGTTTCTGCACTTGCCTGGCAAGCACGAGGACCCAGGTTCAAACCCCACCACCACGTACACAACTGAGTGTTGGAGCAACTAAGGCCATGTGAAAAACTCAATAAAGTTGTTTCTCTCTTTTTCTGTCTCTCTCACTGTCCCCTCTCTCTTAAAAAAAAAAAAAAAAAAAAAAAAAAAAGACTATCTGGGCTAGTGGCAATTAGTACCAAACTATAGAATGTCAAGACCAGAAGGGACCTCAAAGACCTTCTGGTGCTTTACTCTCCCTCGTAAATTCTAGCTGAAAGGATGGGCAGTCTGAGCTCGCACGTTCTGGGAGACAGGGCCCTCACTACCTCATAAAGCAACCTGATCATCTTAGATCAGCCCTGGTCCTCAGAGGTTCTTTGATATTGAGTCAGTACGTGTCTTCCTGTGCATCTCGTGCATACCCTCATTTCTGCTCCTCAGAATCACACAAACTAAGTCCAGGCTCTTTTTCAATGACTAAAACCCCTTAAGCTATCTCCTACCTCTGCAGCTGTTCAGCTTGACCCTAGGTGGGGAAGTGCCTGTAGTTCTGGAAACACAGGGCTCCCGAGCAATTCAGGCAAGAGGTTTTAGAGGGAAGAAATTGGGGGAGGGATCTTGAGGGAACCTTTGACTTTATCTCTTGGGCTGAGCCTGTTGCCTTCCTGCCAGTTAATACCGCCCTCCCCAGCCAGCCCAGGCAGAGCAGATGCCCTGTGAGCCCCAGTTCCTCTGGTGCCAACTTCCCCTGCTCATTCCCTACCCTGGTATCCAGGCAACAGGAAACAAACAGGGAAGGCAGAGAGAGGACTGGTCAGGCCGGGCTCACTGGGGAAGGCTTCCCTCTGATGCCTGCCAGCTCCTACACTTCTTCCTGCCCAAGGCAGCCTCAGGGCCACCCTGATACTTAAGGTGGACCTCAGTTTTCTGCAGATATGCAGCCATTGAATCCAGGTAGCAGAGCATAGGTGGATTTTATTTCTATAAATTCAAAAGCCAAACGCTCACTGGACATATGGATTAATTCATCCCAAAGTCTCTCTCCACACACGCCGACACATGGATTAGGCCAATCGACCTTAGGGGCCTAATTCATTCTGAGGGTCTGGCTCTGATCCAAGGGGGTGCTCTAAGCTTGGACAGAAGATTGCAAGAGGTTCAGTTCTCAAGGATCTCCCCTCCTCAGTCCAAAAATAATCATCGGTTGTCACGTCTGGTTTCTCTCTTCTCAGTCGGTGTCTGACGGGGCCCTGGCTCATTTTCCAAGCCCTGAAACATTCCTCTGGTCACCCCTAGTCCTCCCTCTGGAACATCATTAGTTTCCCTTCAAATTTTGGCTTAAAATCATTTCCATTTGGTTGGAGTTTTAGCTTATCACATTGTGGGCTAAGTACCCTCTGACTTGTCTGTCCCCATCAGATGGGAGTGCTCCAGGACAGATGTTGAGTCTTCTCCCGTTGCTGTGTCCCCAGGGACTGCACAAAGCCCAGCCAATTATGGAGTGGATGAAGATTCTGCAGGATATGGTTCATCTCTCTGAGGTGAAGATACTTTTTAATCTGCAAGGTCTCTTATTCTTTCATTTGGTTATCAGAATTTCACACACTCTTTATAAGGGATTGTTCTTGCCTCTGCTCATTCCCTTGATAACAGTTTAATTTTTTTTTAAGAGAGAGGGTCAGTGAGAGAGAGAAGAAAGAATCAATTTTATTTAGTTTTTCATGTGGCTTTCATTGCTCTGACGCTTCGTTGTGTATGTGGTGCTGGGGTTCGAACCCGCGTCCTCGCACATGCTGGGCAATCTCTGTAAATGCTGAGCCACTGCTCCAGCCCCGATAACAGTTTAATTGATGGCATTCAATCAACCATCCTTTGTTACTATGCTTTGCTGGTGTGGTTAAGCCACTCCTTCAGAGATGGTGATTATATTTGTTCTATTTCTTGTCTGAGTCTGGAATAGCTCTATGACAGAGCTGGATAGGAGAGACTTGGGTATATCTAGGCTCTCTCTGTGATGGGCCAGTGGGAACCACCTTGGCTTCAGAAGCCTGAGCAGGGACTCTAGGACTCCTTGTGTCACCTCTTGCCTGCCAGCCCTGATTTGAGCCTCAGTCCCCAACTTCAACTCACATCTTCAAACTTAACCCCACAGATAGATCTCATCCCTCTTTGTGTAGCTAACTCTAGCCTTTCCTCATTGGCACTCATTCTGTTCCCATCATGCCACTCCTGTCCTATCCCTGAACTCCTGCTCTCCTCCTGTAACCATGGCCTCACCTGGCAGTCCTTCACACCAAACCCTTGCTCTCTGACAGCTGATGCAGTGGCTCCATGGTGGCTCCATGGTGACTCCATGACCATTTGCCTCTGAGTCTTACATAATGTCTCCCCATGGTGGTTCATGACTCCTGTCCTATACTCTTTCCTCAAAGGTGTTCTCAGAGGGGTAGCTTCTCCTTAGGTATGGTGGGGATGAGCCCAGGTCCACATGGGGTCTAGGAAGAGGGAACTGTGAGAACTGCTGAGCAAGAATGGGGAGAGGTTTAGAAGGACTCAAGTTGTAGTCCTGGGCCAAGACAGGGAGATGGAGAGCTTGAGCCCAAACCCACACAGCCTGGGGAGAGGGCCTGCGGCAAGGTCCAGGCAGGGGTGGGCAGGGCTTTTAGGATTGTTTTGAGTTGCAAACGGGACTTTGGAGGAAGAGTAGATAGGTTAAGACTTCTACCTGTCCTTCCCAAAAGGCTGTAGGGTTGGGTTACATTTCAGAAGTGGGCTTTGAGTTCTTATCAACCTATTATTCCCTCCTCTTCTGTCTCTGTTCACTTCTTTCTAGGCCTTTGAGTTTCTATTTTGTCATAGAATAGAAGCAAATTCCACGCAGACTGGAGCCATTCTTTCTCCAAGAAGCTAAGGATTTCCTAGGGTTCCAGATCATAGCCTGAGTCCTCTCAGTCCTTTGTCTCTCTCTGAACCTCTGACAGGCCATTTTCATGACACTTGTATTTCTTTATTTCTATTTTAAAGAAAGAGGGGACCGAGAGAGAGAGAAAGAGAGAAGCAATCTTTATTTTTGTTTTTCATGTGACCTTCATTCCTCAGACACTTTATTGTGTATGTGATGCTGGGGTTTTGAACTTGCATCCTCGTGCTTGCCAGGCAAGTGCCGTAACCATTAAGCCACCACTCCAGCCCCTTTTTATTTATTTTTTAAAGAGAGAGAGAGAGAGGGACAGTGAGAGAAGAATCAATTTTATTTAGTCTGTCATTTTGTTGTGCATATGGTGCTGGGGTTCGAACACGCATCCTTGCACATGTGAGACAAGCTCCATTAACCACTGAGCCACTGCTCCAGTCCCCCACATGTATTTCTGATGGTCTCAGACTCTGCCCCTTAACTAGTGGATATTGCCCCCAACCTCCCTTTCTCCTCCTCACCTTCTCTCTCTCTCTCTCTCTCTCTCTCAATCTCTCTCTCTCTGTGTCTTCCAGGACAGAAGAAAGCCCAATAGTCTCTGAGATCTGTCTGGACCTTCATGGGACCTGAAGAGTAAGTGGGCAGGGAAATGGGATATTTGGCAGGGACTGGGTCGGGGGAAAGGAAAGGGAGGAGTTGGAATATGGTGACTCCCAGGAGTGAGGCCCTCTTCCCTTGCTGTAGAGGGCAGACAGACAGAGGGGGAGGGAGCAGGCTGTGGGCTGTCTCAGAGGGAGAGGACTGTGGGCTGGACCTAGGCCTGGCACCCTCACTGCATCACCACTCCCCCAAAGCCCTGCAGGGCTCAAGGCAAGAGGGCTGGCAGCTTCTTTTATAGGCCCCAAATTGCAAGAAAGAGACAATTAGCCATCAGTAGGTCAGGGGACCAATGATGGTGCCCTGCCTTTTTAGTCTTTGAGAAACCCCTGCATGGTCCCCTGGAGAGTGGCTGTTCTTCTGGGAGCATCTAGGTCCTATTCTCACCCAACCCCCAGCTCCAGTTTCAAAAGCAGAGCTCCTTCCTAGTAACTCCCTCTGATGGGCCTTATCTCTTGGTTCAATTTGGTGTCCGAGCTCCCTCCGTACCAATAGCTTCTTGTATTCTCTTCCCAAATGCTTTTATAGGAGCTTGACCAGTCCATGAACTTTGGTGGTAGAGCAGAACTTGAGAGGTTACATTGGTTATGGGATTAAGTTGCTTCAGAACTCTTAGGAGGGCTCATGCATGTTTGGGTTCTTCCCCTACATCTTGAGATCCCAATCAACATGTACTGCTGGTGTTCTCCCAGACCTAAGGGTTGAACATTTTAGCCAAACCTGGATTTAGCAGATGGAAGCTGATGCCTTTCTGTATCATAAATAAAATCTCATTTTTGATTGCCATGAACCTCTTCATATATCTTTAACTCATGTTATAACCCCAACCGTAGCCTATTGTAATTCAAATCCCAAACTCAGTTCGAACCCACTTGTAACTAACGCTCGATCAATCTCAACCCAGCCTGCAGTTTAGCCCTAGATGTATTCCTAAGCGTATCTGTAAATGACACTAAAATCCTATTCCTTACAACACAAAGCCCAGCCATTAACTCTAGCCTCAGTTCTGGCTATAATTTAACCCTAATGCCAACCTAAACTCTAACCCCAACCTCAGATCTGACCTCAACCTCATTTATAATTTGAACTAACCCCAAACTTAACCCCAGTTCCAGCCTTCACCCCAACTCTAAAATTAGCTCGAATGCAGAGCCCAATTAAATCCTCACCTTCAATCTTCAATTTTCTCATCCCAAATATTTTCCACTCCACCCACCACTGATATTCTATGCTTTCTTCTCACTGAGACCTTTTTTTTGGACCACTCAGGGCCAAGAGTCAGGTTGGCTGGCCTCAGCAGCATCAACTAAGCCAACAACTGTTTCCCCATCTGTAAAATGGGAATAATGATCCCTGTTCTCCAGAGGTCACAAGACAATCACGTAAACTTCAAAATAAACAAGGAAATAAGGATATTCACTGTGTACATCTGGGGAGCCCCAGAGCACCCTGTTTTTGTTGGGAGTTTGGGTAGAGGAGTTTGGAACACAGAGATGCATGGACTCCTTTGCTTCCTTATTGTTATTTTTCCCAGAGGGGTGGGTCCTGATATCATCCCTGAGTCCCATGACTCTCCCCTATACTCTTTTCCCTCTGTACTTACTGAGCCCCATGTCAGGGGTAAGGGAGGGGTCTTGGCTCCTTTAAGAAAGTCAAAGAGTTGCCTGGGGCCCCTCATGACCTGCCTCCTCCGGGGAGTCCTGGAGTCCAGGGGAGGCATGAGGGTACCAATGAACAAGAGCCAACCTCTACTTTCTCCTTCTGCTGGTCAGGACCCTCTCCACCCCAGTTCTAGCCTGCCTAGGACTAGGCCAGCTTAGTTACCCTTATGACCTGAGTCACCAGAGGACCAGTCAAGGTGGTAAGGGTCTTTGGCCTTAGTTCATACTGGGTCTACATTAACCCTTCAGGCCTGGCCACTCTTCCTGGGCATAGAAGCCATCCCTCAGGGAGCACAGAGGGGCTCACCCCTTACCACACACCCTGCCTGCCTCTCACTTGTATACCTGTGTGGGGGTACACACATTCACCTGGACAGCTCCTGTACCTACTCCATCCCTGCACCTCACTCCCTCCACATACCCTGATCCATTTCTTAGGCCTCAGTGAACTGTTTTAGATACATTTGAAAGGTAGAGGCCCCAATCCACCATGACACCTCTGGTCCCCAGGGCTCCCCAAACCTCGGGGGTCCTTGAGTCAGGCATGGATGACCCTGGCCCTTCACATACCCGTCCTCTGCTCCTTTCAGCTCAGGAGACCCCACTCCTTTTGAAAGGCCAGAGGCCTCCAGGGGAAGGCTGACTGGCTGTCCTGGATCCCTTTTATAGGCCTGGCCTTCCCTTCCAGCCCCAGGTCCCAGCACAGGGGAAGGGTCCCTTCCCTGGTACACCTTCTCACAGACCTCAACCTGGAAGGGGGTCCCTGTGGAAGGTCAGAGATGCCCAGAGAGGGTGGCACTTGGACACCTGGGCCTATATTGGGTGGGTGTGTCAGACCCCCTTGTCCTGGGTCAGTGTTAACTCTTCAAGGCCTGGCTTCCCTTCCTCTACAAGCCTGGCTTCTCCTTCCTCTTTCCCACTTCCCCTAGGGAAGGAGGCAGTAAATGAGTGGTGAGGGGTGCTCTGTGGACGCTGTGAAATGGGGCAACTGTTGTCACCCTGAGGACGTGGCCAGGAGGAAGTGGAGGCTTAACAGGTGCCTAATTACAAGTCCCGCTGGCCGCCCTGCGCCACTCTCAGGACAGGGAAGAGCTTGGGTGAGGGCTGGGTAATGCCTGGGTAGGCCATCCTGTCACCCCGCTAATTAGGGTTACTGGGGCTCCTCCCCAAGGCGGGGACCAGGCCCCCTCCCTTCCATAGAAATAACTCCGGCTGCTCCCCAGCCGGGCAGTCACTGCACCTTCCTGCCACCCCGGGCAGTGTCTGGGCCCTCAGCTCCCCCTCCCTCCACCTGCCCCTTCCACCCACAACCAGCAGCCCACGGGAACCCAGCTCAGGCGGAGGAAACACCGAGCCTAGAGAGATGGGATTTCGAGGAGCCTTCCAACTTCTACTCCTGTGCCTGAGCCCAGGTATGGGGCTGGGCAGTGGGCAGGGATGCCCAGCATGAAGCTAGGTGGGCAGGGAAAGGGACAGCAGGGATTCACAGAGAAGCCTCAAAGGTGGTCTGCAAGGCCCTGGCGGGGGACCACCTACCCTCGCCCTGCTACCCTCCTGGTTCGGATACTGCCAAGGGGGCCTCTCCCCAGGAGAGCCTGTGCCTGAAGGTATGGGACAGTGTCTGAGTGGATCTTCATGGTGTCTGAGAGCCTGCGGGGCTCACATGTATGCAGGTGTCCCGTGTGCTGTGCTCATGCTAGAAACTGGAGGACCAGTCTTGCTAGGGCTCCCTGCAGGAGAGGGAGGTGGGGTAGGAGTCAGGTGAGCAGCAGCTCTGGGTGGGGGCTGAGGAGGAGCCTGGGAAGAATCAGTTTTCATCACACAGTCTGTGTGCTCTTCCCAGTAGGAGGGCCTGCTCTCCCAAGGCCAGAGCATGGGGCAGGGGAGTGGCTTGCCTTGCGAAGGCTAAATCCGGATGGGTGGATTGCTTCTGTCGAGGCCCAAGAGACCCCTGCTCTGGATTCCCCTGGGCTGTGAGAGTTCCAGGATGAGAATGGTGATGGGAGGCTACTCCCACTACTCTGGGGTGCTCCTGGAGGGCAGGGCTCAGGCGTGGATGCTGTGGCTGCCTGCCCAGGTTGGGCAAGTCCTAGCAAAGGCTATTCTGTTGGGCACTGCTGAAAATCCCTCTTGGGGTCTGGATTTAGGATGAAGTGGAAGAGGGAAGGAGTGTGAGAAGGGGTACCACTTCAGCCTGTGTGAGTGTATACATGTGTGCCTATGGCATTTACGGCAGGATGCCTGTGACATCCTTTCTGTCTGATGAGGGTGGCAGAGCCCACTCAGGAAGCTCTGGCTATGCTATGGGGTGCCGGGACATCTTCATGTGTGCAGCATGTGTCCGTGGGTGTGTGAGCACAGACGCCGCGTATATTTATGCACCAATACCCTCTTGTGGAGCTGGCCTTTCTCACCTCCCTTCCTTTCCCTTCTCTCACTTTTCCGTCTGAAAGCAGCTGGGAAATTCAGAAAGAATTTACCAGCAGAGAGTAGTCACTATGAAGGAGGTGACACCCCTGGAGGGTAGCTAGTCCCTGGTGATTTTCTGGGGCAATATCACCACTGTCTTCTTTTTCTCTCTCCCCAAGTCTTCCCAACTAAATCTCTTGTCCCCACTGGCTTTCTCCCCTTCCCCCAACCTCGCTTTCCTCTCACATTCCGTGGAAGTACTTCCTTCAGTGCCACAGAAGAGGAATCATGGTGAGACATCAGGAACAACTTCCCAAGGAGAGGGAGGAGGTCCAGAAAAGGCTGGAACTCTTGGGAGGAGGCTGAGAAAGCTTCTAAGATTGAGAAGCTGGGGTGAGGCTTCCTGGCTTGGGACAATTGAAGAAAGACACTCAGCTTAGTGCAGGGTGGAGGCACTTTCTTCCATCCAGTCCCTCCTTCCCAAGCCCCTATTCCTGAATACTCACCCTTCAGCCTGGCTGGCCTCCATGGTGTGGGGGACCAGAATCTTCCCTGCTGAGTTTGCTTCCCGAGGATCTTCCCCAGGGTGGAGTCTCTGCTGTCTTCCAAGTTGGGCTCATCCCTTGTGCCGCCTCCGGATCTGGCAGATGCCATTAGGATCCTTATCTCAGGAATGAGTTGGTATTCCCTTGACCTGGGGCTAGAAGAGGCAGCCTTGTGGCCTGTCCCGTTAGAGCCCTAGCAATCAGCCTTCCTGAGGAGAGTTGGTCTCCCTGGAATCTAACTAGGTTAGGGCATGGCTGATGGTCCAGCCAGCATTCCCAGGGGCAAGTTTAGTGATCCCTGAGCAGATGGGGGTGTTGAAAAGGCTCTCACTGGCCTCTCTGGCTTCATCTGGCAGGCAGGGCTTCTCAGATTTGTCTGGTCTTGAATAAACGCACCTGAAATCGTAGGAGCGTGCAGGGGGTGTGTCTTCTGGATTAACACACACAGTGTTTGAATGCAAATGTGAGTCCGTGTTTATACAGACCTGACAGAGTATGTTCGTGCAGAAAGGCGGGACTGCATAGGTATGTGACTGCATTTTGAAGGTTTGAGAGAGTGGGTATGTGCTGATGCATTTTACCTACGACACTGTGTACTTAAGAGTCCAAGTGATCCTGAGCCAGAGAAGGACAAAAATCAGCATGATAGCTGAGACTTGGGACCAGAACTCCAAAGTACATGTGGACTCAGAAGAGGCTGTATATACGGAGAGTGGGCAAGCTGGACGCGGGAGCTGAGGAAGGAGTGTTGTTGGAGTCCAGAAGTGGGGTGCTGAGTGCCCAGGGTGGGGCCCTAGGCACATCCCCCTTCTTATCCCTCTGTAGGTCTAACCGGTTGGGGCTAGTGATTGCCTTGGGGCTTCAGAGAAGGGAGGGAGAGGAGCTCAGCCCTGAGCTTCCAGATCCTGGCTCCTAACCTTGACTGCCTGCCTCTGACTCAGTGGCAGGACGAGCCCCAGTAGAAGCAAGCATAAAGCACATGGGAGTGACTGTACCTGCATCACACAGTCACACAATCTATAATGCCATACATCTCCATGCATGGGTCATACTACAGATACATACTGCCTAAGTTCCAGGCATACACCATCACCCCATCACACATGAACATGGCCAGGTCACTGCCTGACAGTGCCCAGTGCCACCCGAGGGCACACATCATCACTTAGAGCACTTACACAGTCAGGCACACACTGTCCCCATAAGAGGCATACAGTCACAGGCACACTCGGCCATACCAGACATATACACACATAACAACACACATACTCAATCTGCTTCTCAGGCTGGAAGTCATTTCCATCCTGCTTTTGAGCAGGAACACCTCATTTGGCCCACAGGAATGGCTTTCAACCAGTCAAATTCTTCTACTGGAGCAAATAATAAATCTGGGTGCTCCACATGCCTACACACACCCACTCACCCACCCACCCACACACATACACACAAGAACATCCGTACTATCATGTAAATATATAAGCAGATATCCCACGTGGTGATGTGCATGAAAATCTTTGAAGCTACAAATATTCATAAGCAAACATATATATTTTATATATTCATAATGCACACATACACACAATCATGTATACAACCATATATAACAGATAAGCATATATCACAGTATTCAGATATGCACCTATACAATCACAGAATATGTGCGTGCCCAAAAGCATGCATAGACCCTGCTGCATGAATAAATAAGTTACACAAGCATGCACAGATGTGTCTCTTCCAATTCGGGCACACACGTACACACTGGGTGCAGCCAACAGAACCGGTAGAGGGAGAGGCTGGAGCTGACTGCTGGAGCTCTGGCTCTGCTCTCCTATACTGCCTCTGTTCTACCCTTCCCGTAGCACTGCTGTCTGCTGTGAGGATCAACGGGGATGGCCAAGAGGTTCTGTACCTTGCGGAAGGTGATAATGTGAGGTTGGGCTGTCCCTACATCCTGGACCCTGAGGACTATGGTCCCAATGGGCTGGACATCGAGTGGATGCAGGTCAACTCAGACCCCTCACATAGGGAGAACGTGGTAAGTGCTGGGCACAGGGTCCTTCTTCTTACTCTGTATTTTGTGACGCCTATCTTTTGGGCATCCAACACCCTGAGGGGAGGAGGGAAAATTAGGAAAATAAGACCTTGAACTTCCCCTAAGGCCTCTCAGGGAATGGTGCATAAGAACTGCAGGTGGGAATGAAGCCAGCCAGTCTCCCTCCTGCCACCCTATTCAAAGGGAAGATGAGGTGTGGTCTCTGTCCTCAAGAAGTTGCAGCCTGACCTTATACTTCCCAGAGTGACCTCCTCTGATCTTCCCCTTTCTGTTACAGGTCACTGGGATAGGTTTCACTATTACCACTTTTTCAGCTGGGAAAGCTGAATGTCAGAGAAGTTGAGTCAATGGCCCAGAGGAGCCAACCCACGTCTGTGGCTCTGCCTGTCTCACCACCTCTACTTTCCTCTCTTCCTCTCAGTTCCTTAGTTACCAGGACAAAAGGATCAACCATGGCAACCTCCCTCATCTGCAGCAGAGGGTCCGCTTTGCAGCCTCAGACCCCAGCCAGTACGATGCCTCCATCAACCTCATGAACCTGCAAGTATCTGACACAGCCACCTATGAGTGCCGGGTGAAGAAGACCACCATGGCCAGCCGCAAGGTCATTGTCACTGTCCAAGGTATGGCCAGATTCCTCTGGGGTCCCCTTTGCCAGGCTTCAGAGCTAAGGCAGCTTGGCCATTCTGAGGCTTCTCTGCCTTTAGCCTGGATCCTGGCTCACAATTGCCTGTCTCCTTGCAGCTCGTCCTGCAGTACCCATGTGCTGGGCTGAAGGCCACATGTCAAAAGGCAACGATGTGGTGCTGAAGTGCTTTGCCAACGGAGGCTCCCAGCCCCTCTCCTACAAGTGGGCCAAGATCAGTGGGCACACTCACCCCTACCGAGCTGGATCCTATCACTCCCAGCACAGCTACCACTCTGATTACCACTCTGAGCTCTCCTATCAGGAGTCCTTCCACAGCTCCATCAATCAAGGTGAGACCCTGGGGAGTGCAGTCACCATCATGGACTCTGGGACCAGCTGGGGCTTCACTTGCTCATTGGTGGCACCAAGTCAAACCTGGAACCCTATGGGAGGCTGCTTCTCTGGGCCTGTCTCAACAGCTGCTATTGAAGGAAGGAAAAGCAAAAACAGGCACTCAGTCAAAAGCAGTATGGTTAATTTGGAAGGAACATGATCTGAAATAGAGCTGGGCCTGAATCCTGGCTGGGTAATCGAAGTCTCAAACAAGTGGCTTAACCTCTCTGTGCCACACGGAAAGGGAATAGTAATGTCTACCTTTCAGGGATCTATGAGGATTAAATGGGATGAGGTATATGAAGCTTCTGCACATAGAAAAGCTGAATGATATCCACGATCAAAAAATAACAAAGCTCTAAGGGAACTTAGATTTCCTTTGGTCTAATCTTGCCTGCACTGTATAAATGAGGAGAGGGGATTTTCTTTAATGTCAGAGAGTGAATTAATGGTACCTCTGTGTTACTGCTGAGAGAGGGGTCCTTCCTCATCTGTCTCAGCAGGGGGAAGGTAACTCACCTGCAGTGGACCTGTGTGTGTGTGGGCACACCTACACACATCTTCCCTCCTTTCAAAGTGGTGTCCTGTCTGTCACCCTACAGGGGCTGGGGAGGGGGTGGGAGATTTAAGATACCAGATTCTCTGCCTTACCATATCTCTCTGATGCTCCTTCAGTTTCAGGCCTGAACAATGGGGATCTGGTGTTGAAAGATATCTCTAAAGAGGACAATGGGCTGTATCAGTGCACAGTGGCCAACCATGTGGGCTACAGTGTTTGTGTGGTAGAGGTGAAGGTCTCAGGTAGGTGCATTGGTTCTGAGGGTCCCCTGGCTGGGAAAGCAGGGATGGAGGGAGGCACCTGGGTTCTATTTCTCTCTCTCTGTGTGTGTGTGTGTGTGTCCCCTTGCCAGCACTGGGGATGGAACCCAGGGCCTGGCCACAATCGGCAAGCACTCTATCACTGAGCTACACCCCCAGACCCCCATTCTATTTTGGAGTCTGCTGGCTGTCTTTCCACTGCTAGAGCAACTGGAAACCCTGGCATAAACATGCAGACAGAAGGGGTTAACTTGCATGTCCCCCTATCTTCCTCACTGCGTATTCCAGGGACTGGAAATCCCCGTGGGATGCAGGCAGTCTTCCCTACAGACCCCTGCCCTGGCATCTCCTGGTCAGTCAGGCATCTGCCAGGCTGCTAGGAACCTGACCCCGCCTCTACTTCTCTCCACAGACTCCCAGCGTGTGGGCATGATCATCGGTGCCGTGCTGGGCACTTTGCTCATGCTGGCCTGCCTGGCCGTGGGCATCTGGGGGCTCATCTGCTGCTGCTGCGGGGGCGCCGGGGCTGGCGGCGCCCGAGGTGCCTTCGGCTACGGCAACGGCGGCGGGGTCGGCGGAGGGGCCTGCGGCGACTTGGCTAGTGAGATCAGGTAAAACCTGATGCATGCTGCATGCTGCTGTGCCGCAGGGGACCGGCGCCCTGCCCTCCTCACCCCTGCCTGCCACCGGCCGGCTGGGACCCCCCACCCCAAACCTGCACGCCAACGCCACGGAGTGCTGGGACCGCAGCATGTCGACCTGCCACTCGCCGCATGGCTTTTCTGTCTCCCCCTTTCCACTCCCAGTCTTGGCTCCTCTGCCCTCCATTTCCCTCCAGTCTACGCACCCTTCTGTCTGTCCTGCCTAGACTGTAAGCTCCTGGAGGGCAGGGTCTCTGATTTCTCAAGTTTTCCTTGTGTTGCGCCGGTGAGAACTCTGACATGTTTATTTAAGAAGAGTTAAGAATAGTGCTAATAATTTACATTAGGAAAAAAAACTAGAAATAAAAATAGAACCAGACTAGCAGTGCTAATGATTGCAATGCCTTGGGAGTGGAGGGGGAGATGAAGGAGGCTGATGATGGGCAGGAGAGCGCGCAAGATCAGGGTGAGTCGAGAAGGAAGGGGAGCCGCAGGGCTCCCTCCCTATTCGAGGTGAGAGTTCTGCGAAACTTCTGCAAGGGACAGAGGGCGCCCAGAGGGCGCTGCCTGCCGTGGGTTCCGAACACGTGCACCAGTGCTGTCTGGAAGACCGGGTCGCCGGCTCAGGAAGGTGTAGCAAGGAGAGCAGGTGGAGGTCGAGGGACAGAGGCAAGGGGCAGGTGGAGGGAGGTGCGGGAGACGAGAGGTGGCCACGAGCCCCCAGCTCCGCCCAGGCCGTGCCCACGCCGCGCCGCGGAGGAGCCCGCTCACCCGCCCGCCTGTTGTTTTCCACAGAGAGGACGCCGTAGCGCCCGGGTGCAAGGCCAGCGGGCGCGGCAACCGCGTCACCCACCTCCTGGGGTACCCGACCCAGAACGTCAGCCGCTCCCTGCGCCGCAAGTACGCGCCCCCGCCCTGCGGCGGCCCGGAGGACGTGGCCCTAGCGCCCCGCACCGTCGCCGCTGCTTGCGAAGCGGGCCCTTCCCCAGTCTACGTCAAGGTCAAGAGCGCCGAGCAGGTCGAGTGCGCCGAGGGGCCGCAGCCGGGCAAGGACGGCCTTTTAGTGTGAACGCGCACGCCCCGCGCCGGGTGGCGCCCCGGCCGGGAGTGGGGTGCGGGGCTCTCTGCCTGCAGCTGGGGACACGATCGGGCCGGCGCGGACCTCGCTTTCCGCAGGCCGCCTGGCGGCTGGAGAGCTGAGGAATTGCCCTTAGGGAGAGTGGGGCGGCGGAGCCTCCGCCCCCACAGTGGGAGGAGGCGGGGAGGTCAGAGGAAGGCAGTCGGAGCCTCTCCCCCTGCACCCCGGAGGCTCCAAAGCTGGGGGTCCCGGGGTTGAGGGAGGGAGGAGCAGGCGGAGGCAGTGTCCGAGAGCTGAGAGGCGCAGATTGGGTGTTCCCAGCCAAAGCAGAGGGCCCCACGCCCTGGGTGGGTGGGAGTCTGGACTGAATTGTTTTGTGTGTGAGATCCTAGCTCCAAGGCGACAGTGTTATTAGCACAATAAAGAAGCTTTAAGACTGCGGTGGCTGTCTGGTGTTCGGAGGAGGGGTGGGCGTGGGGTGAGGGGTCCCCCCGCTCTGGGACTGGAAGGTTGTGCCCTGTTGCCCCATCCCATCCCTGTACCATCCTTTCTCTTCCCCTTCTTGTAGGGGAAGTCAGACCTGGAAGGGGTCATCTAATCCTACGCCTTCACAATACTGAGTGCCTCTGGATTGTAAAATCAGAACCCTACTTTTCCTTTTCTTTCTAGAAGGTCAGAAGAGGAAACGGGGACTGTCACAGATAACCTCCAAAATTTCCCTGACCATCCTTAGCATCCTCCTGTCTCCTCCCCTCATTTACCCAGATAAATGCTTCCTTCTCAGCACCCAGGGGGGAAGGGGATTAGATTATTGAGCACTCACTAAGTGCCAGGTGTTTTGAAGTTTTTATCTTACTCATCCTTTACTTTGGTTCCATTATACGGATGAGGAAACTGAGGTTCAGAGTATTAGGTATCTCAATCAAGGCAATAAATGTAATAATTCAGAATTTACCCTAGGAATATTTGACTCTAGCACATCAGGCTGTTTCTGAGTGTTAATTCCTTCAGTAGCATCCCTGACAAAGGATATTCCAACCTTGCCTCATTGGCAGCCCAGTACCTCCCAAAGCAGGCCATTCAGCCTCTGATTGCCAATATTTAATAGAACATTTCTTCTATTGAACTTAGATAGCTTTTATACCTCAGTTCAAGTTCTTCTCTTTGGGAGCCCAGAGCATCATGTTTCCAATTCAGCAGCCTCTATTGGATCACATGGTTGTCCTCTGTACAGCCTTTTACTACTGTAAAAGGCATATTACTGGACACCTGCCTAGTTTAGGAGTAGGGGATCTTCAGAAATGAATAGACTTACAGGGCAGCCCTTTAGTTCTACCTGTCTCTCCCTAGCCACCTGCTTGTTGGGAGCCTAGACTCTGTCTCTCTTCTCTGGAAAAGAAACTGGCTTCCCTAATTCTTCCTGCGTCTACCCTAGGGCCACATGAAGTGGGGCATGCATGGGTTCCAGAGTATCTGGGCCTAGGAAGCCCTACCTGGTAGTACATAATTAGCAAATGCTGGAGATGGATTGGGTATTTGTCAAGGGACAATGGCTCTACTGGATCTGCCTTGACAGCTCCAGTGGAGAAATGAGAGACAGTGGTGAGACAGAGGTGACCAGAGGCAACTGGTTGGGGAGCTGGGGAGGTGGGGCGGTTGGGGAATTGGCAGAAGTATAGAGGAAAGAGAACTAAAAAGAGAGCCGAGAAATCCAGGAACCATGTATATACTTGGTCACACTTCTGAGCATTCTCAGATGTCTTTATGCACGGATAGATTTGTATCTTCAGCAGGGCACTGTGCCTGGCACCCTTTGGCCCTAAGGCAGGAGGCTGGCTAGGTTAACCTGGAAAGTGTGCTCCCAGCCTGAAGCACCTCCAACTCAGCTTCCTGTAAGTTGAGGAGGGATGGAGGCAACCAGCTGGCTGTATGCCTGGTGTTGTGATTTTATTTCCCCGTTCTGGGAGCCAGGGAGCCATGCTTAACCTTAGCCTTCATCTGAGAGGTGGGAACAGTCAGGCTCCGGCAAAGGCTCAAAAAGCAGCAACAGAGATTTCACAAAGACTCTGGAAACAACTTCTGGTTAGTATATCTCAACCAGGAAGCCAGGGGAGTTCCTCAGTCCAAAGCCAAGATTGTAGCCAGCGCCATACTCAACATCAAAGGAAAGTTTCTGTTCTACGGATTTTGCTGGAGGTACACCTTGATCTTTTTTTGTTCATTTCTCTTACCTGAAACTCTGTTCAGTGCTGGAGGAGGGCACTTTTTTTTTCTTTTAAAGAGAGAGGGACAGTGAGAGAAACAGAAAGAGAGAAACAACTTTATTTAGTTTTTCCCATGGCCTTAGTTGCTCCAACACTTAGCTGTGTACGTGGTGCTGGGGTTTGAACCCGGGTCCTCGTGCTTGCCAGGCAAGCGCCGTAACCGCTGAGCCACTCCTGGAGGAGGGCACTTTTGATAAGTGGCTTTGGGACTGGCATGGGGCTGTGGACAGGGATGCCCTGGTTTATAGCATTGCTGGAGTTCTGCGATGTAAATATTCCTGCTGTGGCTGTTTTCAAGCTGTCAACCTGATTGCAGTGACATAGAAGTAGAATATATGTTCAGTGGTGCACCATTGTAGCAATTCCACAATTTAGATCTAATAGAAGTGAATAACCTCAAGAGTTTAGATAATAGAAATTATAGTAAAATAATAAAGTAGGGATGAGTTTTCAGTACTTATCACTTCTGTTTTAATATAACTTATTTAATTGTGAGTTTATGTAATTTACTTTTAAACAGTGGCTGCACTTTAACAATTGGCTTGCAAAATTTAGGATCATGACACTAGGTCACTAGGTATTAGTCAGCTTTGCATCACTGTAATAAAATACCTGAGATAATGAACTTCCAAAGAGGAAAGCGTTCTTTTGTGACAAAGCATCACATCATGGCAGAAGCATATCAAGGAAGACGCTCACCTCATAGGGCAGCTGGAAAGCAGAGAAAAAGGAAGAGAAGGAACCAGGGTCCAAATATCCCCTTTGAGGGCCATCTCTAGAGACCCAACTTCTTCCACTCACCCTACTTTCTAAAGTTTCCACCTGCTGAGTGCAGTGGCACACACCTATAATCCCAGTGACTTGGAGGCTGAGGCTGGAGGATCACAAGTTTGAGGTCAACCTCAGCAAGTTAGTAAAAACCTGTGTCAAAATAAAAGGGCTATAGCTCAGGGGTAGAGCACCTTTGGGTTCAATTCCCAGTACCACAAAAAGGAAAGGAGAGGGGAGGGGACGGGAGGGAAGAAAAGAAAGTTTCCACCCCATCCCCAAAGCACCATAGGCTGAAAGCCAAGCCTTCAACACACAGCCTTCGAGGGATTCTTATCCAGACCCTAGCACCAGGCTAGCGGAAGACTAGGACGCAAGTGCTGCCACACGTGTGGGAATCTAAAGACATTTCTGATTTTTGCGTGTTTTATCAGTTAAATCTCTTGTCTCCATTCCTCTTTCTAGTCAGCCTTTTGCGTCACCTCTCCTCAGCCTTTTCAGGGCTAATTCTCGTTCCTTTGGTCACTGACAAATTATTTAGGTCATTTACATCTCCTTGGGAACCAAGACCACTCTCTATAGCCATCAGAAACTTAAGGCATCCACAGGATTTCTATGAATTTGCCTCCCAGGACATCCGGCCTTGGGAATTTCATTCTAGAGAAACTTTTTTTTTTTTTGGGTCATACTAGGGATTGAACCCAGGGGTGCTCTACCACTGAAATACATCCCCAGTCCTTTTTAGTTTTTATTTTGACAGGGTCTTGCTAAGCACCCAGGCTAGCCTCGATTTGAGATCCTCCTGCTTCAGCCTGAGGAGTCATTGGTATTACAGGTGTGTACCACCACTCCTGGCTTCTGGAAACACTTCTGAATCCTCACTGCCTTAGTTAGTTCTCTGATTCTCCTCCCTAGATTTAGGAATCATCTTTGAGCCATCTTCTCTTAATTCCCCAATTCTCAAGGCCAGGAGTTGGAAGGCATCCGAATGAATGGTCCATGTAGTCCTCTTAGGGTAGTACTTATACAGATGTAACCACATAGATGATAATAAATGCAGCGATGCCCATTACATTTCAATTACTCTAGGCCCAAACTGTGGTGACTGGGGAGAGGGACTTAATTTTATTTTCAATTCACTGGAACAAGGGAGTTTGGGTAATAACCTAATCATTATCCTTACAGTTAGAAATAATTCATCTCCTATGGGTATAGACTGTGGGATGCTTGTAGGCAGGGGACTGGATCAAACTTTAACCATGGCCCTAAGCATCCTCGGGGAGCTTCCTCCTGACTTGTCACCCTGATTCCGTGAGAGTCTGGGAAACCCTGCTCTGGAGTTCATATTCTTGGTCTGTCCAGCCGATCTGGAATAATCATTTTGTTTGTTCCTGATGTGTGGAAATAAACCTGATTCCATTCAGTTGCTTGTGCTTGGACCAGGAAGAATATACTGGAGGGAAAAGGATGAGATGGAGAGGCTGCTTTGGGAAATCTTAGAGAGCTTGGGTGTGGTCGCTGTGCCTGCTGCCGGAGAGTGGACAAATATGGCCATCTGTCAGTCCTCTGTGGCCATGACCCTTGGTAATCTTCTTGGATGCTCTAGGAAGGACAGATGGCCTGGGGTATTATGTAGTAGGGAGGAGACTGAAGCACTTGACAAAGATGGGAAATTGAGCAAAGGAGGTTGGGGTAAAACCTCTGAGTGAGATGATGATGGGTCCTTATGGGCTTTTTAGGGAAGGAAAGAAGGAAGAAAAACTATAAGAATTTGTAAGTAAGCCATGTTCACATATGCAGAGGAAACTCAGTCAGACCTGGGTTCACAATTATTTAAAAAGTTCCCAGAATCTCAGATTCTTCATCTGTGAAATGGAATAGTGCTAGGATTATTTTATGTAATGTATATTACATATTACACAGCCTGGTACGTAATAGGTGCTCAGCAAATGGTTGATCTCTGACCCTCTACATCCCTAATTTATAGTTTCATCTCCCATAAGAGGGTAGGCAGGGTGGGGGATGGAGCAAGAAGGGTGAAGCCTTGGGTTTCAACTTGGAGTCGGCTCACCACCTGGATGAAGGGCAAGGAGTCTAGGAAAGAGCAACTATTAAAGTTGGAAAACCAAGACTAGTCCAGGAGGCCTGGAGTCCCATGCAGGTATTAACATTGACAAGGATCCTTTCTAGTTATAGTCATAAATAATAACAGGAAGTACCTGAAACACAAGCTTGGCAGGGTCCTGGAGGAGTTTCCAGAATCGTTGGGGCCACCATCCTAGGCCAGGGTGTGTCCTCTCGTGCCTTTCCCCTTTGACCTGCTCTCAGTTCCTGGCACTCAGTACATAGCTGCTGCCCTTTGGATCTAGAGCCCACTGGGGTCCCATTGTGACACCTGGGAGGCTTGCTGGATCACTCCTGCAGATTTAAGACTCTTCACTTTTGCCTGCAAATGTTCAGTGGGTGGCTAAAAGCAGGATTAAAAGATTAGGCCTCTGGGTCTCCTTTGCTCTGAGTCACCTTGAATTCCAGGAATAGTAGGTCTTCTTGGCAAACGTCTTGTGACAAGTTGAAGCCAACCCCCAGGCCATAGCAACTTTCTTATTCTGACAAGGCCCAATCTGATCAATCCTAAGATAATGATGGACCAGACCACACTTGATCCAGATCACCTGCTTTGGCAGCTGGGCAAACCCTCTAGCTATGCAAACCCCCAACCCTTGCCCTCGTTCCCCTTTATAAAAACTAAGAGTCATTGTCAACCCTTCAAAGACAGGGTTGAAGTTGTGGGCCCACTTATCTTCCCAGTGTAACTACACTGATTTAAGTTCCTTTCCTGCTTTTAATAATTAGTTTTTTGTTTTTTTGATTAGTGGCTGGACCTGATTTGTTGGATCCCCAGAATCAGACCTCTGGCCAGGACTCCAGTAACATCCACACAACTTTCCCAAAACTGAGGAGGGACCTTCCCAACAGAGTATACATAGATTTTCTTCAACTTTATGGGAATCGAGTCAGTATTGAAACTGGGTTCCTTTAGCCTGACCCTACACCCTACCTGGGGACTCTCCTCCTGTTGGTCCTCTCAGCCACCCCCTGGCCTGCCCCTACTCTTTTCTCCAGTCTGTCTGCTTTGCAGCATTTGGTCCTTTATCTCCAAACACTGGGATTTAGGCTCCCAATGCCTGCTCTAGTCTCAGCCCCCACCTTGACTCAACACCTTGACCAAGCCAGTTTTCTTTGACAGGAAAGCTCCCCTACTTCCATCCTCATCCTCTTTCCTGGCCTGCCTCCACAGGAAGCAGACTGGCTGGCCTTGCCCTGCTCCCAGACTGTCTCTCCTGCTTTGGGAGTGTCCTGTCATTCTCTGTCTCCATCAGCCTAGGCTTCCCCTGGGGGTAGGGCCCTGTCTCTTCCTTTCTCTCTATCTACTCTCTTTAGAGCTGAGAATTTTTTTTTGAGTTGGGTGTGATGGTAAATACCTGTAATACCAGCTACTCAAGAGGCTGAGACAGGAGGTTCAAAACTTTGAGGCCAGCCTGGGAAATTTAGCGAAATCCTGTCTCAAAATAAAAAAATACAATAAAAAGAGCAGAGGGTGTAGTTCAGTGTAGAGGGTCCTTTGTTCAATCCCTAACACTGCAAAAACAAACAACAACAAAACAAAACACAAAAAGCCCCCCAAAACTCCTTTTGATGGATAAAAATTGATGTGATTAACAATGTACTGGAGACTCCTATTTCAATGTGGGATGGAGATAATAGCTATTGCTTGTCATGACTTCAGAGAGATGGTATAAGAACAACACATATCCTACCAAACCCTTCTATCTCTCTCTTTTTTTCTCTCTCTCTCTTTTTGTACTGAGGATTGAACCCAGGGCACTTTACCACTGATCCTCAGCTCTTTTTTTGAAAAAATTTTTTTAAAAAAAATTTTGAGATACAGTCTCAAATTTGCGATCCTCCTGCATTAGCCTCCTGAGTTGCTGGAATTATGGGTGTGTACCACCATGCCTAGTCCAAACCCATCTCAAAGGTGCATGTGAAATTTGCTTTCCAAGAGAAATCCATGGATGGTCCATCAGAGTCAGCCGGGACCTGGGAAACAGGTCCAGTGCTCTTGGCCTCCCAGGAAAGAGGGCAAGTTGCCACATCTACAGTCCGGGTCCTGATGCCCCCGTCCCTCTGACTTGCAGACTCCGTCAAAGCTCTTCCCCGTACAGCACGCAGGCCTCCCACTGATGGTTTGTTGGGGACTTGAGGATTTGCCATGTTTGTGATCACTGCTATTAAAAAAACTGAGCAATAGATCCTTAGGAACCTAACCTGCTATTATAACATTGTGGAGAAATCTGATTCCTTCCTTTTAGTAAACACCAGCCTTTCGAGGAATGGAACACTCAGTCTGAGAAAGTGGGGAATGGGGCTAGGAATAATATTCTACCCAGCTCCCCCATTTTTCTACGTAACCACCTAAAATCTATATTCCCACATTTAGGCCCCCAGGCCAGACATCTTTCTTCCATTCCATGATTGTCTGCTTAGATATTTATTTATTTATTGGCATAGGATGAAGAATCTGAGATTCTGGGAACTTTTTAAATAATTATGAACCCAGGGGCTTTCTGTCTCTAAGCTACACCCCCAGTCCTTTTCATTTTCTTTTAGAGACAGGGACTCACTGAGTCGCCCAGGTTGGCCTCAAACTTGGGATTTTCTTGCTTTAGCCTTCAAAGTTACTAGGATTACAGGCAGGTGACCAGCTCTGCTTACGTATTTAACAGACAGCCCAAATTTAGCGTGTCCCCTAAACCGCCTTCCCCTAAATCTCCTCCACCGTCTTCTCCTCTCAGTTCATGGCACCTCTGTCCTTCAACTCTGTTCTTTCTTTTACCACTCTCCCCACCACATCCAATCAGCTGGGAGGTCCTGGTGGCTCAGCCTGGAGAGCAGGTGCAGAATCCAAACTTCTCTCCCGTGACCTGGAAGCTCCATTCACTGCTCATGTCTTGCATGGGTTACAGCAATGATGCCCCAGTGGATCTCCATGCTTCCCCTCTTTCCACCCACACTTTATTCTCAACAGACAAGCCAGAGTAATCATTAAATCACATTTCTGGACAAACCTCCAAAATGGCTTCTTCCAAGTCGAGGACCTTCCTCTGGCCCCCAGGCCTCTCCTGTCACCTCTCTGATCTGTTTTACCACTTGTCTCCTTCTGGCTTGCTCTACTCCAACCACACTGGCTTATTTCTTGAGCAACTTAGGGTCTTTGCTTGGCTGTCCTCTTTGCCCAGAATGGCTCAAGCCCAGATTTCCCAGTGGCTAAGTCCTCATCTCCTTCAAATATTTACTCATCTGGCTTCCTCTCGGTGAGACATATCGCAGCCACCTGTTTAAGATGACCCTCTACCTGTACTCCTCATTGCCCTTATCCCCCCATTTTTAATTTATAGCAATAATCTCCTTCCAACATAATTTATAATTTATTTGTTGTGATCACTGCTAACTGACTCAGCTCTTCTTCCTCTACATTATCAGCTCTGTAATGAAGAAGCATAAGGAAAGATCTTGGTCTATTTTATTCACTGTATTTATTTATTTATTTTGAGAGACAGAGAGAGAGAGAGGAAATCAATTTTTATTTAGTTTTTCATGTGGCTTTCGTTGCTCTGACACTGTGTTGTGTACATAGTGCTAGAGTTCGAACTAATGTCCTCGCGCATGCCAGGCAAGTGCTATAACCACTGAGACGCCATTCCAGCTCTTATTCACTGTATTTAAGTTCCTTAAATGTGCCAGGCATATAAGAGGTGCTCAATAAATATTTTTTTTCCTCCTGCCCCGGCACTACTGGGGATTGAACCCCAGGCACTGTACCACTGAATTACATCCCCAATTCCCCACCATCATTTTTTTTTTAATTTTTGAAACAGGGTTTCACTAAGTTTCCCAGACTGGGTTTGAATTTGGGATTCTCTTGCCCCAGTCTCCCAAGTAGAATAAATGCTGTTTCAAAGAAAGAAAACGGATGGGGGAGATGGACCACCTGCAACAGGAGTTAGTCCTTAAGACCATGGGTCCTGAGAAGGTAAGAAATGATTGAGAAGCTGCCTGTCTGCTCATGGATGGTGTGAATCTCCTAAGATGTTTAGAGGGTTGTCCGAGTCCTGCCTGGAAGGGGGAGATTTAGCAGTGGATCCACCAAGCCTGAGATTCTTGGCTTCCTCAGTGGAGGGGACATCTGAACAGTGATCATGTATTTTCCACCTGGGTGTTCCCCACGCTCTGCATTCACCAGTTAGTTAACAAATATATTTTGGTAAGGTATTAAACCTGATCCTTCCGGGAGCAACCAGTCTCCCAAGGGAGACCATTAAGCTCATTTGGAGAAATTTAAAAATGATGCACAAGATTGTTGACTCAGCTCTCTGGAAAGCTGAGTCTATGCTATGAGATCATCAGAGGGAAGCCTTCTGCGAATAGGAGTGCCAGGGATTGTGCCTGCTCATTTGCTTAGAAAGCAAGATGGATTAGGGAGTATATGCTGGCAAGCTGGGGAGTGGGGAGAAGATCCTGGTTAAAGGAATAGAGTGCATGAGTGTGTCATGTTCAGAGGACAGACAAGAACCCAGCCTGTCTGGAATGGAGAGCGTGAGTGGGCACCACTGGTAGCTGTCACCTCCATTTGAGCCTGAGAGCTAGGGCTGGGGCTGGGGGAGGAGTAAGGTGTGTCTGTTCATAGTATGCTCCCCAGCAGGTCACCCATGCTCCCCGCCAAAGGCCCTTACTTCTGCTGCTCACTGTCCACTGAAGCCACATCCTTCCAGCGCTCCAGCTTTCTGCCCCTCTTCCCCAGACTTCCCCAATCCAGAGTGCAAGATGACTACTTTTCTCTTTAGTGTACAGAACACGGTTCATTCAGCCGTGCAGGAATGCAGATGCTCCGATGGCAGCGTTGAGCTATGCTGTCCCCCTGAGGCAAAGCGACACTGGGTAGTTGGACAACCTCCCAGAAGGCTGTGTGGTGAGGGGGGCTGTGATGGACAGATGGACATAGCTTTTGGTGTCAGACAGAACAGACCACAGCATCCTCTGCTGCAGACTTGGGAAGAACCCTGCCCCATGGCCCAGACTCTCTGTTTTCCTTTCTGCTGACTCCAGGAAGTCGTTCACCGTGGGAAAGATATAGGACATCTCCAGTCCAGAGAGGCTGAATGAATAGCCAGGAACACTGCCTGTTTCAGCTCCCTCCTGCTCTGCGTCTGTGCGTCCCCTGCAGGCAGGAACTGGTCTGTAGGAAGCAGCACCCTCCTCACTGCCTAGCAAGGGCGCATGAACTCTCCCAGCCTTCTGACTCTGAGGCAGCTCCTCCTCTTGTCCTCCCCACACACAGATGCCCCAGAGCCTCTGACCTGGCTGGTGCCACTTGCTTCTGAGGACAGTCATGGTGTCTAGCAAATCAGCTCCTTTGTAATGAGCAATATCCCATCTTTCTGTGTCAGACCATACCCACCTGGCCAAGTCACTGTCATTGTTTGGGAAGACTTACCTTAGACGGCATTAGGGGCTCCATCTGGATGCTCCACGTGGGACCCTGAGTGCTTTTGGAGTGGGCGTGAGGTGGAATGGATTCAAAGGGGGTTGGGATCAAGGACAGTTTTACATGGTTACTGAGGCAGCTCAAGCACTCCCCAGCATTATCAATCTTGGGCTCTGGAAATTGATATGCAGGATTCTGGCCAAGTGGCAGAGGAGCTGACCAGGACACCATGGTCCTGGACCAGCTTGGCTTGAAGGTGCTGTCGGAAGTCCTGTTCACCCAACGATGTCTTGCAGTCCCTCTGACTTCAGATTCATGTTGAAAAGAACCTGGCAGATCTCTAGTGTGAAAACCTCCCTGATTACAGTCATATCCCCATTGTCCTAGCAGGGAGTGGAGTCAGGGGAGAGGAGGGTTTTTCTTCCTCAAGTAAACTTGCATTTGAATTATTAGATTGAATCATATGAAATCACCTTATATATGACTCATTTTTAAATTTGCAAGAATGACAAGTTTCATATGATTCATCCCAATTTATTGTTGAGGCTCCAAATGTTTGTCCCTTTACAAACTCCTGTTTCATGATAATTGAGGATGAATGGGTCAGGTTTGGCAGTACATGTCTGTAATTCCAGTGACTTGGGGGCCAGAGGCAGGAGGATTGCAAGTTGGAGATCAGTCATAGTAACTTATTGAGACCCTGTCTCAAAATAAAATTACAAACAGGGTTGAGGATATGGCTCAGTGGTAGAGCACCTCTGGGTTCCATCCCCAGTACCATAAAAACAAACAAATAAAAATAAATAAATAATAAATAAATAAATAATAAAAGAATGAATGAGCTCTGAGCATCAAACTATGATGTTCTCTTCTCTGGGTATTTCCAGTTTGTGTGCATGGCACTGCTGATGCGGGGTTTTTAAGATGAGGCTGGATTCTCTGCTCCCGCTGGTGAATGGAGTCTGGGCCGCTACAGATCCCAGCAGCCAAAACAGCCCGCTTCTAGTGTTTGCAGCCATTCCCAGTTGAAACTGGGAATTTGGGCTGGCTGCAAGGTATCTGCAGCCGAAAGTGTTAGCAACTCTCCAGCTAAAAGCTGGGTGTCACAGCTCTTGGTGTGGTGGAATTCATCCTGGGAATTCGGCTCCAATCTTCTGGGTCCTTGTCTTGCAAATTTGAAGAATAAAATCCACGGACAACCACGGAAGAAGGAATAAAAGGAGTAGGATTTATTTAGGAAGAAGAGCAGAGACTCCGCAAAGTGGAGGCGTACCTGGAAGCAGGACACCGTCTAATGGAGGTTGGGGCAGAGGTTATATAGATTTGGGGTATGAGCATAATTAACATTCATGCCAAGCCGGCATTGAGAAATGCATCAACTCCATTGGTTAAAACCTATGTAAAACAGGCATTGAAACTGGTCAGGAACACCGTTGGTTAAAACAAAAGGTGGCAAATACTTCCTAGTACCACCTGTGACCACCCCCATCTCTTAGTGGGGACTGGGGTGAGCCTCAAGGTCTTTTTGCATTTGAAGGCCCTGAGCACGCCCTGTCAATCTCTCTCTGCCTCTACCAGCTAGCTCTTGGATGGCGGCCCTCTGTCCTGACTACCTAGCTATTTCATTCTCTCTCCTAATCTGTCTCACTGCCATCCGTCTGGTGGCCCAGGTCACACACCCCTGTGGCATTCTTGACTCCGCTTTAATGTAGGTTACCAAGCCCTATCTAGCTTCCATAATTTTTTTGCACCCCCCCACTTCTTTGTCCTCTCGGTGCCCCTCTTGATTCCAAGCCACTCTCTTTTTCGGCTAGGTTTGCTACAATCACTTCATTTTCCTGCTTTCACTCTCCCTACTTCAATCCATCTTCCACTCAGCGCCAGAGTGGTCTTTTAAAAATTCTGATCACGTCCTTTCCCTTCTTAAAGCTCTGTAGTGGCCTCCTTTTTCATTTATAATTAAAATTTAAATCTTACCAAATGTCCAACCAGACCCTACTTGACCTCTGCTGTTGTCTCCTCCCAGGGTTCCTCTTGCTGATTACCCTCTGGCCACAGGGACTTCCCTTGTGAATTTGCATATGCCAAGGTCTTTCCTGAAGTGCATCCACACTTGCTAGTTCCTCAGAGTGCAGGCCCTCCAGACTCTTTCCTTTATTAATTCTTACTCTTGCTACTGGTTGTAGCTTGAACATCCTTTCTACACTGAGCTACAGCCCCACTCTTTTGATTTTTTATCTTGAGACAAGATCCTGCTAAGTTGCCCAAGCTGGCCTTGAACTCGTGTTCCTCCTGCCTCAGCCTCCCAAGCAGCTAGGCCAAGCAGCTGGGATTATAAGTGTGAGCCACCACACCCAGCCTCCCATGTTATTATTTGTTTTTTTAAGAGAGGACAGAAAGAGAAAGAGAGAGAGAAAATCAAATTTTATCAAGTTTTCACATGGCTTTCTTTGCTCTGACACTTAGTTGTGTACATTGGTGCTGGGGTTTGAACCTGTGTACTTGCGCATGCCAAGCAAGTTCTGTAACCACTGAGCAAGCTCTGTAACTGCTGAGCCACCGCTCCGGCCCCTCCCATGTTATTATTGCTCAAGGCTTTCAGTTATTTACTTCTCCAGAGCTTAAGATAATTTTAACAAAACACTTGCGGTTCCTTATTCATTCAGTGTTTCCCCCTACTAGATAATACATTGCAAGCTTCCTGTGTGCAGAGATGTTAGTCTCATCCACAGCTGCATTCCCAATGTCTCCTGCACATAGTAGGTGCTCATTAAAGGTGGGCTTAGAGAATGACCACTGAGGACAGACAGCTCGGTCTGCCAGGAAGTCAGGTTCTGTTGTCCCAAGTGGGACTGTGTTGTGCTACTTCTGAGCTGCAGTGGGATCTGGGGGTTGACTGTTGAGTCATTGGCTCAGATTCAGGGGATAGATGGGAATTATGATAAAATGAAGGCAGGAGGGATAGCAAGTTCAAGGCCGGCCGGGGCTACGTAGTGAGACTCTGTCTCAAAATAAAAAAACTAAAACAAGGGCTGGGATGAAGTTCAGTGATAGAGCATCCTTGAGTACAACCCCCCAAAAAATATCAGGGGGTTTTTTCTCATATTCAGGCCTTCCCTTAACATTTGTAATTATAAATCAAGTTAACAAATTGTTATGTAAAATTATTATGTTCTTTTCTTCCACATAAACAGCAAGGCCGAGATTCAGAAATCTTGGACTCTTTGGGGTTTCATACCAAAACTTGGTAGTGTCTGAAAAGTAGTCCCCTGTTCCAGGCCCGAGGCTAAACCCCTTCTCTTTCCAACTCTATCCCACACTGTGAAGGGCCTTGTGCCCATGCTTGGGGACATTCTGGACGTCATCTCGTCCCTCTCCAAAGCTGCCCTCCTATCTCAGGGCGGTAGGTGGTTTGCTCCATGATGAACTCAGGGAAGAAGCCAGAGCAGGCCTTGGTTGCACAAGCCAGGGTAGTGGCCTTGTGCTCTGGTGTGAGGGTGATTCACTCTGCTGATGGCCTCCAGGGACAACTGGGCAGGGAAAGGCCGGACAGGCATCTGCTGTGCTTGTCCTTTCAGGGCACAGCCTCTGGAAGCACACACTCTGCACGTTAGCTGTCGTCTGCACTTGGCTGAGGCTCTGGCTGCCAGCTCTGGCCTTTAGTTTTGAATTCCCTCTCACCGAAAGAGATGGATAAGTGCTGCACCATCTCCCGATTGTCCAAGCCTCAGGACAGATGGTGAACCGGGAACCTGAGTCCTCCCCTGGCCTTCTTGTCTTTTGTCCTGGGGTGGCCAGACCTGTGGTCAGTCCTTCTACCATCTGTGTCTGTCATGTTCTCATTCTGAGACATTGCTGCATATGGAGACATGTGCTCAGGGCCGGCAGGAATCCAAGGCTTGAGTATGTGTGGGGATTGTCAGGAATTTTCTGGAATGTTAAGGGGAAGGGTATTTCTGAGCAGGGAAGAGAGAAGGCCAAGATGACAAAGGGTTGTGGCTGGTAGGCCTGCGGTATGATGGGTCTTGGACTGGTCATCAAAACCATGGTAAGTACGCTACAGCACTGAGCTCCTACAGAGAAGCTGGCCCAAGGTGGGCACCTGGAGAGTGGGCCAAAGGTGGGCGGGTAGGGAGCAGTAGGTGGAGCTCAGAGCACATTTTCTCTCCAGTTAGGCTGAGTTTCAGTGCCTTTATCCAAATTTGGAAGACCCCAGAGGACCCTTCCCAGGCAGGGGGTACAACTTGAAGGCCGATGGGCAGACTGGCAGGCAGGACTGAGCCCGCCAACATCTCATCCAGGCCCGTCAGGCCGGACCCCATCCTGGAGGGTGGCTGCAGCCCCAGCCCCTGTGAGCCGACTCTTGTCTCTTTCTGTAGGGGAGCTGAAGACGGCCTATCAGCCTGTAATGGTTCCGAGTTCTGGAGTCAGTTAAACAAATCCCTGCCGCTCTGGGATGACCCGCCCCAGGAAACCACTAGGCTGTACCTACATCTCCAATTCCAATTCGGTCCCAGCAAAAGCTCTGCCCTTCTACCATTTCCCCTGGGGACCCAGATGGCCGTCACTGGGGCAGAGGTCTCACAGGTCAGTACATGCCTTCGAGCTCCTTCTGGAGGCTGGTTGCTCACTGAGGTTGTTTGTTGGTGAGACTTCGAGCCCTTTGAGGACAGGGACAGTGATGCTACTACCCAGTCATCTCTGAATCTCTGATGCTGATACCTAGCAGGTGCACAGCCAATGCTACTGAATGAACATGTGGATGCCTTCCTGTTCTAACATAGATTTCAGTTCAAACTTTTTTTTTTTGGTAATTTATTTTATTATTTTATTTTATTTTTGGGAGGTATTGGGAATTAAACCCAGAGGACCTCTACCGCTTGACTACACCCTCAATCACTTTTAAATTATTTTGAGACAGGGTCTCACTAAGTTACCCAGGCTGGCCTCAAACTTGCAATCCTCCTGCCTCAGCCTCCTGAATAGCTGGGATTACAAGTGTGTGACACCTGCCAGGCTTGCTATCTTTTAATTTTTTTTTTTTACTAAACCAACTTTTGCCTCTGACAAGACGTCCTACATCTACCCCCACCCCCAAAAGAAAGTCCATGGCCTGGGCCAGGCCAATCAAGCTCCATTGTTCAGTGATTGAATCATCAGTGAGAAACCAGGGAGCAGAAAGCTAAACAGAATGTTTCCACTGAGGCTCCCGAGGTCCTTTGTCCTTTCTGTGGCTTGGTTGGTTAGCATTTTCTTTGGGTCTCTGAGCTACCTGCACTTTCTAGTGAATTCCTTATTTACCAGAGTTGATTTCCGTGGCTTGCATGCAAAGAGACTTGACTGATACAAATGATTCCCATTTTCCTTCTCCTTCTGTTTCTTCTGGTACTGAGGTTTGAATCCAAGGGTTGCTTGAACACTGAATTATATCTCTAGCCCTTTTCTTGTTATTCATTTTATTTTTTTCTCATATTTTATTGATGCATTATAGTTGTACATTATGATGGGATTCGTTGTTACATATTCATGTTACATATTCATGTTATTATTTTATAACAATATAATTTGGCCAATGTCCCTCTCAGTATTTTCTCCCTCCTCTCCCCTCCTTCCACCCCCAGTCTCTTTCTTCTACTGATTTCCCTTCACTTTTCTTTTACTATTCCAGTTTTTATTGATAACGTGAAGAACCATTCAAACACAAATTAATAGATGAGCTAAAGGAAGTTTCCAGCCCTTTATTTTATTTTGAGTAAGGGTCTCCCTAAATTTCCCAGGCTGACCTTGAACTTGTGATGATCCTGCCTCACCCTTCCAAGTAGCCAGAATTCAGAGCATGCGCCCCAGTGCCTGGATATTCATTCATTCTTTAATTTATAATTCACTCTTAATACTGGAAGGATATTAAGAATTGACTAGGGCAGGAATGGCTAATAGGTTTCATCTTGACTCTGAACTTGATTGATCTGTAGGGGTAACTTGAGGGTTACATGTGGGCTCAGTGAGAAAAGTGTGTCATAATGAATTAGCTGCATCTGACATGGCCCTGGAAAGCCAAAGTCTGGACATAGATACTGTGAATTTGTCGTTCCTAATGCAACTTCCTACCTAATATGAAAAGTCTCCTGTCTACAGTCTCACTCTGGGACGGTTTTTTCTTAAGCATATTTATTGAAACAGCTGAATGAATTAAGCCCATTCATTGAAATTTTATATTTAGAAGTCTTCATTTGCTAGAAAGTTCTTCTCTGGTAGGGCTGGATTGATTCAGAGAAACTAAAGCTAATTCTGACTTTGCCTACTGACTAATTCTGTCATTTTAGGGGAGTAACAATCTCTTTTGGGGTTGGGGATTTAGCTCAGTGGCAGAGCGCTCACCTACCATGCGCAGGGCCCGGAGTTCCATCCTCAGACCTGGAAAAAAAAAACAGGAAAAAAAAATCTCTTGGACCTTGGTTTTCCACCTAAGAAATTAAAAGGCTTGGCTCTTTCTGGTGGCACACACCTAAAAGCCCAGAGATTTGACAGGGTAAGGCAGGATGATCATAAGTTCAAGACCAGCTTGGGGGAAAAAGAGAAGTCAGGAGGGGGATGCAGTGGTTGGTGGCTCGGCTGGTAGGGCGCTTGCCTGGCATGTGCGAGTACGTGGGTTCAAACCCCAGCACCACGTACACAACGAAGTCTTGGAGCAACAAAAGCCACATGAAAAATTTGATAAAATTGATTCCTTCTCTCACTGTCCCTCTCTCTTAAAAAAAAAAAGATGTAATACATACAGCAGGGGTACAGCATCCCTGAGTCCAGTGCCCCCCAAAAAAAGAAAGAGAGAAAGAAAGCTTGAACTGAATAACCATTGTTTCTTTCCAGTTTTCTGTTGTAATATTGTAATATAATATTCACATGACATGCTCCGTTGGACTCAGTTATGCAGTCTGGGCTTACGTGATAGCTCTTGGAATATTTGAGAATGCATATGCCCCTCTGAGTTTTCCGTTCCAGGTTAAACATGACCAGTTTCTTTAATCATTTCTCATTTGATAAGCCTTTGAATTTTTCACCATTGTGATGATTCTCTAATGGACGCTTCAGTTTTCCAGTGTTTCCCTGAAAGGGCGACCCCCAGAGCAGGGCCCAGGCTAGTCATGCAATGCAAATGTCCCCACCACCAACCATGTGCCTTATCCTCCAGCGCACAGCCTGAGGGGAAGACACCACTGCAAGGTTCCTGGATCCAGGGAGAGTCATATTTGGTAGCTTTATAGGTCCTTCCTTCAGGCTGCAGGTAAAGCAGATGCAGGGAGCCGTGGAATCAAATCTGGAAGAAGGTGGTGCTTCCCTGAGAGATCAGAAAGGAACCTAGAGCAATTAACAGAACAGGTATTACTTCTTCATAAACAGGGAAGGAAGATTTGCTTGACATGTTTGCAGAGGTGGTCTCTCTCTCTTTCTCTCTCTCTCTCTCTCTGTGCACTGGGTGTTCATATCTTCATTAATGAGAAAAATGTTCTCTGCAACTCCTTCACTGTGTCCTTTGCCCTTCTCCTCGCCCCCTATCATGTCATGTGACCCCTTTGCCCTAGCAGCTCTTATGTTTATCCTTTGCATAGAAGAACAGGTGGAAAGGCTGTCAAAATAAAATAAAATAAATAAGAATAAGAAGCTAGGCACAGTGGCACACTCCTGTAATCCCAGAGATTCGGGAGGCTGAGTCAGGAGGATTGCAAGTTTGAGGCCAGACTCAGCAATTTAGCGAGACT
>PVKS010017868.1:0-41166 GCA_004027875.1 Aplodontia rufa
TTCCCAGGGGCAGAATTTGATAGAACTAAAGAGCATTCTCAAAACCAGAAAACTGACGTTGGTGCAGTCCACAAACCAAGTCCAATTTTACAACAGCGCCTCCGTACTCTAAAGGTTATGGCATACAAGAGAGAGACAGTTAGTTCTATTTTCAGTAGACAACGGAACAATTAATTAAAAGGGACCAACAGAGTATTATGCTTTTAGGAATCAAACAGAGTTAAAAATGGCTAGGCAGAAGGAAAAACTTCAGTAATGGTGACCTGACATGCTAATATTCTGTTGCCATGTAGCACTACTACCTATTAAAATGCCAAAGAGGAAGATGAGTTAAACTGTGAATCTGTAAAAATACATTGTCATATTCATTACAGGAAACAACTTCCATGTGAGAAAATATGGAATATCAGATTCTGAAACATTGTAAGAGTAACGCTTGCCCAGTGTCTCTCTAAAGACTGATGGCTGGCCTCTTTCTAAAAGTTTTCCACTCAGCCCATGGTGGAAACTTTTGCTCTGCAGCATTAAAACTCTAAAAAAATCTTTTCATGGAATTCTCCAGAAAACGAAGATTCATTGCTCAGCAATGAGTGAGAAACCACTTACCCTGCAAGGCAAGAGAGGCCTGTATGTGCTCTCTTTTGGCTATAAAGCAATCTCACCTCGGGTATTCCAATAGCTACAGCTGCCTGAAAATGAGAGTTGTGATGTGTTCACGAAGATAAATCTTCACAGCTTTTCCCAGGGTGGAAGACTGAGACCAGTCCCACATTCCCTTCAAATTTAAAAACCAAATCCTTGTGCCTGTTTAATCCAGAGCCTCTGCTTGCTGTCCAGTCCTTCCATTTATCTATTTATTACGTTTATGAGCACCTTTCCTCCAAAGCAACATCTTCCTCAGACCTGGCTCCTGGAGGAACAATTGATCACAGAGATGTTGCGGGGCCTGTGGGGTAAGCAGAATGTCAAACACCCTTGCAGATCGGAAACACAAACGGCTTTCAAGGACCCTGACTGCAGCCTCATTTTCACTTCCTTTGACTGTAACTACTATGGGAATTGCTGCAATCTTGGAAGTGGTAAAGTTCTTTAGCATACGCACAGTCCAAAACTATGATTCATTCACTGCTACCTCATCACAAGCAGAGAGCAAATTGAAGCAGGAAAAATTTCTTATTTGCTAATTTAAACAAGATATGAGGGGGAAAAATCAGAAACTTGTCTGGGGTTTGGAACTGGATTCTGGCAGATCTGGGACATTTTGATTTGTAGAGATATCTTTCAGTCTTTCCAAGCTGTGTCATACTTCGGTTTCCCAGAACACTCTGAAAAACATCAGGCAAAGTTGAAAACTTTGAAAATCCATCCCTGATTTCTCTGTGTGTGAGAGTTCAGGCTTGTGACCCATGTGATGACAGCTGGGTGCTGGTGACTAGAGATACAGGCATTCTTGCCTCACTGCTCCTGCTGTGACAACCCCTTGCCACATGTCCTCATGGTGGACAAGCAGAAATGCTTTAAAAATTGCCACAAAGGACAGGTGAAGAAATAGTACCAGGAAAGAGTATTAGGCCACGAGTTGGAAAAACCGGAATTCTAGCCCAGGTCCGTCACGGCTTGCCATGTGACCTTCAGCGTTTCATTTGCTTTCTCTGGTTCTTAGTTCCCTTATCTACAAATTAATAGGATACTAGATGACTAGAGGTTATTTCTTTTTCTAATCTTCCAGGAGACACAAATCAGTTTCTTGAAAATCCCAGTGAAGACAAAGTGTCAGATGGAATCAATCCTTGGGCCCAAATTCTCATATTTCACTAATAAATGAAGTAAAGTTCAGTTTGGTCAACAGCAAAAAGTACTTATTATATGTAATTATTTTAACCCTATTATGTGCCAAGTGCTGTTCTAGGATATGCAAATGTAGTGTTAAAAAAAAAGAGACACCCAGGGGCTGGAGCAGTGGCTCAGCGGTTAGGGCGCTTGCCTGGTGTGCGCAAGTACGTGAGTTCGAACCCCAGCATCATGTAAACAACTAAGTCTTGAAGCAATGAAGGCCACATGAAAAACTAAGTGAAAATTGTTTCTCTCTTTCTCCCTCTCTCCCACTGTCCCTCTTTCTTAAAAATAAAAAAAAAAAAAGAAAAAGAAAAAAAAAGGACAACCAGTATCCTAAGTAACAGAGTTTGTAGTCTGGGAAAACTAATAGAAATTAAAATTAAAAATAAAGAAAGATTTAATTACACTTGTTATGAGCGAAAAATACATGGTATTAATGAGAAATTATAAAAAATTTGGGTACCAAGGCCAGTGTATGCTTTGTTAACTTTTGTTAAAAATTCTCTTAGCTATTCCCAAGAAGCATATTATTCTCATACACATTTGTTCTAGGAGAGTCAGAAGACAGCAGTACAGTTCTTAATGCATCCTTCATAGCATAATTCATAATCACAAAATATTGCCTACATGCAGTAAATTATCTCATAATAAGAACCACCTGAGATCATGCCAGGCTTCCCAACGAGAAAACAGCAGCATCATGCCGGTTTCCTGGCTTATTTCAGTGCCCTTTGCTGCACGCACAGGTGACTGTTGGTCCTCTTCTCGTCACACGGTGGGAACTGAGGCTAGAGGACTGATGGAAAGTTGTTGATGCTCTGATTAGTGCAGTACTAGAAGTCATTTTGGGTTTTGCCTCGAGTTTCCACCAGCATCATTGTAGCAGGCTAATTGAACAGTCTGCAGACAAGGTGAAGTCTGAGACCCTTCGCAGTTATTAGTAATAGATAATAGGGAAGGAGGAAAAAGAGTTTCTTTTGTTCTTTTTTTGTTTCAGGTTGACTAATATTAAGACATTAATAGATTTGCTATTTTTGTCTTTCTTGAGACCAACAATGGTGACTTTGAAGAGTTCAGTATTCTCATTTTAAAAAGATCTTCCTTGGGCTGGAGCAGTGGCTCAGCAGTTACGGCACTTCCCTGGCATGCATGAGGACACAGGTTCAAACCCCAGCACCACATACACAATGAAGTGTTGGAGCAATGAAAGCCACATGAAAAAAAAAAAAAAAGAAAAACTAAATAAAATTGACTTTCTCACTGTCCTTCTCTCTCTTTCTCTTTCTAAAAAAAAAATGTACCTTTTGAAGAAGTGATTGCTTATTTATTTCAGCAGTAATAATATTAATAATGATTTAAAAACCCAGCTGTCCCACTCCTTGATTTTTATCTGAAAAAAACTAAAATCAGCATGCTTTGGTGATATGCACATACCAGTGGTTATAGTAGCAGAACTCACAATAGCCAAGTTATATAACCAGTCCAGATGCCCATCAAAAGTTGAATGGATAAAGAAAATGTGGTGTATACACAATGGTGTTTTATTCAGCCAAAAAAGAATGAAATTATGTCATTTGCTGATAAATAGATAGAACTGGAAAACATCATGCTAAGTAAAATAAAACAGACTAAGACTCAGAAGCTAGAGGCAAAGAATAAAATGGGCAAATCCCATGAAAAGAGAGGAGTTACAATATAGATGGAGGGGATATGGGAAAGGGAGGAAACTGCAGAATGAAATGCACCAAATTATGCTATGTACGTGTATGAATATATCACAGTGGATTCCACTTTTATGTATAATTCCACTTTTATGCATAATTGTAATTCACCAATTTTCAAAAAGCAATAAATAAATAAAAGGAAAACCATGGAGCAAATGAAGGGAGGTAAAGGAGAAGTACTGGTGATTGAAATGGCGCAAATGGTAATATGCACTTTTGAATATGTCAAAACAAATCCCACTAATGTGTATAACTAGAATACACTAATAAAATATCAAATAAAAATATATCATTTATTGAGCATGTATTATGTCCCTAGCACCACACAAGGCTCTTTATATGCATCATTACTTCTAAACCTAAGAACAACTAATGAAGCAAGGCGCTTAAAGCTTCACGCTTTCAATAACTATTCCTACTGTCTCTTCATTTATTTCTGGATGCTCTCTGGCCATTCAACTCCTTATCTATGTGGCATTTAGAGATCTTACCTTCTCCATGTAGAGCTGCTGCATGGCTCTTATGGTCTCAGAGTCAGTTAGGATAAAAAAAGATTATTTTTCCTCCATTGAATAGGTCATTCTGGGTGGCGAGAGTCCCTTTCTCTACTAGCCTGTACAGAGACCATAAAGTCAACTCTCTGCTGAGATACATATTACTTAATGTGCACTCTGCCCCTAACGACCTCAGGTCAAATCTAAATCTATATAATCATGGATAAACCAGAATTGCTCTTTCCCAATATCATTACTTGTGTTAGAAGTAGAATGGAAACATTGTCCTGTGGCTATTTATATTTTAGCTTGATTTTCTTGATTTTGAATGTACGTATTGTTCTTAACAAGAAACAAGTACATTTGTGTCCCTACAAGATGCCATATACTGATAGGGTAGAAGATATAACCTCAATCGTTACAATAACTGAAAAGAAAACTAAGCTTCCTAATTTCACAATTGAGCAAGTCCAAGTAGAGGATGGAGTCATAGTACTTGGTCATAAGTGCTTTGATTCTGGAATTGGGCTAGCTATGGATCCAAACTCTGGCTCTGTTTTCTATCAGCTTTGATGACCCAATTGCTAAGCCTCAGTTTCCTTATGTGTATAAGAGAATAAGAATAGTATCTACTTGTTATGGTTTTGTTCTCGTGTATTCCCAAGTGTTAAAAGCTTGATCATCAACAAGTGGCACCATTGGAAGGTGTTGGAACCATTAGGAAGTGGGGCCCGGTGGAAGGCAGTTAGATCATGGGAAGTATGCTTTTGAACAGAATCTGGGACCCTGGTCCATCCTCCTCTCTCTTTTTCTTTTTGTCTTTTCCCCAGTCACCCTGAGGTGAGTAGCTTCCTTTTCCACATAGTCTTTGCCACCACAGACTCAAAGAGACAAGACCAAGCTAACCTTGACTGAAACCTTTGAAATCATGAGCCAAAATAACTTTTTCCTGCTTTTAACCAAACAAGTTCCAAGTTTTCAATTTTGTGAATATTTCAGTGAAATTGACATAGGCACACTGAAATAGATTGGCAATCATAATGTAGAGTTTAAATATTACACCAATTAATATTGATTTATATTATTATGTCATAATTGTTATAGTAAGATATAATTATATTCTTCTAGTTATATTTTGTATTATATTTAAGTTTTTATGGTTGTTCCACATCTGGATGACAGGACAAAATGAATTAATCTGATTATCTCAGGTATTTTGTCATAGTCACAGAAAGTGGACTAATGCACTATTTTATAAGATTATTGTGAAGATTTAAAAAGATAGTGCTCCCATAAGCTTTGAGTAAAGAGAAAGAGACCAATAATATCTTCTGTTATATATATTTATTCCAATTTCAAGTAAAAAGTGAACAAATGGTAACTCATGATGTGAACCCATAATGGATTACTTCATAAACTATTGGATACCCTCCCAGTGAAAATGAATTTCAGATTAAAAAAGAATTTTTTTTTAGTGTAAGTAGATCCTAAATATTGCTCAGGAAATACTAAAATCTTTGGAAATTTCTTATTCTTTCTTTGACATCTACATTGAACAGGACATGTTATGTTTTTATTTCCTGAATCTGACAATCTTAACTCAGGGTTAATTGGTCCCAAAGCCCATGCTTTTTCTACTGTGTTCCATTAAAGAAAACAATGGTTCTTTCCATACTGTCCGCACCATCTCCAATTTCTTTTACTAAATCCCTATTGCCTGCATTTCTAATTATTCTTAAAAGTCGTAAGAGAATAGTTAAGAGAAGAGCATTGTGAAGGAAAACAAATCATGATGTTATTAGCAGCCTCATAGAATTTAAGAACCAGAAAAAGCTGAATTAAGTGATAAAAAGCATCAAGTGTTACCCTCCCTAGAAACCTACTTTGAGGTTTCCAAGCTGGGTTAATTAGTTCCTTCTTTACTCTATGTAGTGTTCTGAAATATCCCTCTTCCTGAGTGTTCACACTTTATTTATTATGTGGGTTCTTATCCCCAGGCCATCATTAGAATCACCAAGAGGGCTTGTTAATCTAGAGATTCCTGGGCCCACTGCCTGCATTTCTGATCCAGTTGATCTGGAGTGGGCTGACTTGTTTGCAAGAATGCTAATACTGTTTGTTATTCCAGGAATCATACTACTTAAACAAAAATTAATTAATTTTTATTTTCTCAGCATTATTGGGTTTATATTAATAAGTAAAAATTATATGTATTGAAGGAGTGCAAAGCAATACTTTGACATAATGTACATTGTGAAATGAGTTCCTTAATCAAGTTAGCTAACATGTATCACATAACAGTGACATTTTGGGGGTAAGAACACTTAAAGTCTATTTTCTTAGTAAATTTCAAGTATATAGTGCAATATTCTTAAGTTACCTTGAAGTTGTCTTAAAGTTACTATTTCATTTGTTAAGTCTCCAGAAATTGAGGTTACCATACAAAGTTTGTCCCCTTTGACTGACATCTTTACATTCTCCCCGTTCCCTGACCCCTAATGACCCTTCTACTCTATTTCAATGAGTTCAACTTTTTATGTTTCTATATATAACTAATATCATGTAGTATCTGTCTTTCTGTAATTGATTTATTTCATTTAATGTCCTCCAGTTTTATCCATGCTATTACAAATGGCAAGATGTCCTTCCTTTTTCAAAACTTAATAATATTCCATTATATAAAAGTGTCTGTGTTCCCCTTTTATTACTATTCATCTGTCGATGAACAGTTGGGTCATTTCTGCTTCCTGGATATCATGAAGAATGCTACAGGGACCACACTTTGAGGAACGTGTTTCTTTGGAATTGACAGTTTACATCTTAGTTTTCTTTGACTAGAAGGTGAGATCCTTGATGGTGATTCTAAAATTGGCTTCCTGAAACTCTATTTTCTGAAAGTCACCCAAAATTAGCTCACATAATTATTACAGATTTGTTCTCAGTATGTTTGGTTTGCTTTTATCTAAGCACTTGCCTGGAGGAAAAAATTGGCCGTGGTGAACTTTTTTAGACACAGCTCAAAAGGTTTTTTAGACAATTTTTTATGGCTGAGAAACATAGGGCAAACACAAGAGTTGTAGTGCATGTATCTGCCACTAGATAGAGGTGAGAATAGCACACACTTCACTCACTAAAGGGAAACCACACACCATCACCTAAATAAAGGCAAGGGCAAAAGTAAAATATTTTCTTTTAAATTTTGGTGAAATAGACTTCCTTTCATTTAATTAGTTCTTTAATGAGTTTTTTGTTATTTTTTTTCTGAACTGCCATTTAGCAAATTGGCTTTGATTTCTTCTTATGCAGAAATTGTGTCTTATTTATGTGTCTCTGTAACATCAAACAATACGTAGCAGTTCCAAGCATTTAATAATTTTTTGTGCGTAATTGTTGAATAAATAAATTTATAGAGCTCAACTAGTCATGATATTCTTGAACCTTATGACAGATGAAGAATTATTCGAATATCAAATTGGAAGGATATTTGCAGTTTTTCCTGTAACATGAGCCAAAAAAAATGAACATTATGGATTAATACAATATCCCTAAATGAAAAAAAAAATCTCTCTTGGGAGTAGCTTCTATACTTTGGCACTATGATTGCATGAATTCTATTTTTTTTTCTTCTGCCAACAACTCTCTCACTGTTTTGAAGAGCAAAGGTTTTACAGAAATTATAGAACAGCACTGAGGAGAAAAGTCAAAGTCAAGTTGTCTACATTATCCTATCTCTTCAAGCTATAGTCATGCAGGTTTTTTTTCTCCTTGACTGGAAAACTCTAGGTTGTAATTGAAGGCATGTCAAGGAGATGCTGATGATCAAATTCATTTCAGGGAAGCTTAAGTAATAGTTGAGAATGTGGATGATAGGATTGCTTTCTATGTGCCACAAAACTGGAATTTCTTTTAGTTCTTCTTGTAAAGTTTAGAAGGAAATGATTACATGACCTAGAAATCTTTAAGAACTTAACAACCTCCTAAAAGTTATCCTACATTGTATAATCTCATAATTGCAGACTTGAAACATTATGCAGTTAATATATGCATTCAAAATAGAACTTCCTTTTATATTATCCCTGCATATTTTTCTCTCTGGTGGCATGAAGTTCACAATTACACAAGGAATGTGAGTGGTTTGGTCACAATTCTTATATTGGGCTAACAATCTCCACTTTAAACACACTGTGAAATATTAATGTTAGTTCATTTATTCACTTATTCAATTTATCCATTAATATATACCTTCATAACCATTATTTTGAGCTGGCAAAGGGGCTACAACAAGAAAAGATATTGTTTGTTTTCGGAGACCTTATAGTTTACAGGAAAAAACTGGAAGCAAATAATAACAAAGAAAGGTTACTTTAATGGTCATACATGTAAGGCACAGCGAGCATTTTGGAGGAATTCCAAATCTTCCTTGGGGATCAGAAAAAGCATCATAACACATGTAATGCTTTAATTTATACTTAAGGGATGAGTTACATTGTGGACAGGACAATGGCACGCATCAAAGCTAGAATATCAGAACATTCTGTGTTCTGGAGCCAGAGTACTGTGTGCATGTATGCAAGTGCACATGTGTGTGAGTGCGTGTGTGCTGCAAGTGGGGGAAAGGGAAAGTTGAAGTGGAGAGTTGCAGGACTGGCAGGACATGAAGTGACACACAGGAGGAGTGGCCAAGTTTTCAGATTAGTTCATCTTTCATCCTGTAGAAGACCTAGAAAATGTTAAAGCAGAAGGCATTTCATGACCATATTTTCATGTGAGAAAGATAATCTTGACAGAGTCTGCAGGGTGTATGAGTGTGGATGAGACTAGATAAATAAGTGAAAATCTCATTGCAATGATTCAGACCAGACTATAATAAAACAAAGTAGAGAAGACAGGAGGGCATCGATTCAAGAGGTAATTTGAAAGAATAATTGACAAGATCAGGGTGACTGATAGGTTTTGAAGGAAAGGGGAAATGAAGCACATTTATCTAATGCAAATAGCTGGAATCTTAAGCACCCAATTACTGGTGTTTTCCTACAGAGTACATTTTAGTTTCATTTCTTCACTTCTTAGTCATGAAAGCACTGTCTGCCTCCAGACCTTATGCTTCTTGAAAGAGGGGCTTCACTATCCTACACTTAGCAGAGTCTCACTACTGCCTTGCTAAGTGATTTGCTAATTGATAAGTGGTAATATAATTCAGGTTAGTTAGCTGTCCCATTTTGAAGAAATTTCTATGTGCCCGTTATTATTTGAGGAGTCAAGGGAGAGAGAGGAAGACACAGTACAGAGGTCACTGCCTTACTGCTCATAATAATGTTGGGAAGGTATGTTACTACCACCCCCACCCCAGCAAGCATGCAGTTAACAAAATATTGTGCTGTAACAAAGTCCCCATTCCAGTTATTCACTTTCTGTGAAGCACTTCCCTCACACATTTTTCCATTCCTTCCATGTTAATGGGGACCACAGTTCCCAATGCCTATATGCATTGCAACAGCAGGTTTTACCCAGGAAAGGAGGAGCCAAAAGCACTTATGCAAGCTAGGGTCTAATAATAGACAATTTATTCACCTGGCGCTTGCTCTGAACATTTGGGATGAGCTCATTGTTTTTGGCAATCAGCATGCTCCTCTCCTAGGGAAAAAAAGGAACCAGTCCCCTTCCATTTCACATCTCTGCCTCGGCTCCATCCTCAAGTCTTTCTTTCTGCTCCCCACAGTAAATACTAGTGATGGAAGCTTGGCCAATGTGGGGATTATGTTGTAAACTGCCAATGAGAAGAATACACTTTGGGTAAGAAGTAGAAATGTTGAAAGCAGGAATACCTCAAGGATTCTCACAGATTCTATTCACTACCATGGAAATATGATGAAAGTTACAGATATTTTCCTTAAGAAAAATATCCACTGAATCCTAAGCCTCCCTCTTCAAAATTATAGTCTTGCAGTGCTGATTTTTTTTTTGTACAGCATAAGAGGCTCTTTCCCTTTTCCAATACATTCCCTGATCCATGTATTCTGAGTCCTTTCTGTCTATGTCTCATCTTTCACTTCCATGCTCCAGCAATTTCTGAAGTTTTGATGGTTCTCAGGACATTGTGGGCACTCTTGCCTTGATGCTTTGTATATCTCTAGCTCTCTGGGATTTGCCTCTAAGGCACACCTATCACTAACCTTCAAAACCTGACTCAGAACCGCTATGATTTGGGTGTGGATTGAGGGCCCCGTAAGAGTGTTGTAATTGAAGGGTTGGTCTCTCCGGTAAGGCCACTGGGAGGTGGTAGACTCTTTGGGACATGGGGTGTAGTGCGAAGACCTTAGGTCATTGGGGGTTTCCCTTGAAAGGTATTACTCATGGGACTCCTGGGTAATTCTCATGAAAGGGTTATTATATAAATCTGAGTTTGGCACCCCTAGCTCTCTCCACTTCCTGGCTGGAGATATGACTGCTGGCTCCCCCATGCTACCCCCATTACCACCTGCCATTTGCTATGAGTTGATGTAGGCACCATGCCGGTGAACCTCCACCCATGAGCTAGCTAAACCTTTTCTCTTTAGAGCTAGATAAACCTTTTATCTTTAAAGTTCCCAGCCTCAAATACTTCCTTATGTTGGTGAAAGTTGACTAATACAAACACTAAGTCCTCTGAGAATCCTTGTCAACACTCAAGGTCAATTAAGATTTTTCTTTCTTTATATTCCATTTAAACCTTGCTTATAAGTTTTTGTATTCTTATGACCTACTATGTGAAGGAAGCCACTAAATTTTCTGTTCAACAAATAACCAAAATACAACTCTCTATTTCAATGTACTTATGGAGCTATTTTTTTCTGATTATCGGAGTGGGTATCCCAGCTCTACCACAGCATGAGTTGTCTGAAATTGGGCAGCCAACCAGCACCACATCTCTGTATCTCTTACTGAAGACATAAATTCCTTGGATTGGAACAACTTAGTCATTTGGCATTTTCTGGCTAATCTGGGTTAAGGAAAAGAAGATCTAAGGTGGGTGGCAGCCAGTTTTTCCTGAAATACACAACTTGTGTGTGTGGGTTACCTCACCGGAGATAAGGGTGCGATGAGGATAGGTTGTAGGGAATGGGGAACAAACTGTTGCCAATGGGTAGCTACCTAATAAACTTCCGGTAAATTCCTTTCCTGCTTAAAATAGTCTATTTCTTTTGCATGTATCGAAGAATCCTGAGTAATAAAGATTTTACTTAACTAAACATGTAAGGAAACATCATGGGAGAAATTTTAAGAGGGAAAAAAAAACCCAGCCCAAATAATATTTGGGACCCTGTGAAAGTTGTCTCATCCCATCTAGAGACATTTGCTTATGATGTAAGTCTTATTACAACATAATTATGTAATAAAAAATAAAATGTGAATGGTCTGTTATTGAAATAACTTTTGTGTAAGGTATCCTTCAAGACTCATCAGCTTTCAAACTTTTCATACTCTCTTATGCCTTCCCTTACTCCTCCCATCCCTGAATTCCTTTCCTGAACTTTTTACCATCACTGTAGAACCAAATACATGTTTCTGTTTTGAAGGTAACAAACTCCTCTTCAATGTTCTGTTTACAGGTCTTCGTCTCTGGGGAAACCATAATTTCTAAGAGAAAATAGAGTATATCTTAAACAGCTAAATACCCCTAGACTCAGGAAGTTCCTTGACTCTGGTGGGCTAGTAATAAAGAAACTGATGGATGAGGACGGAAGTAAGTGGATGAATTGCTGAGTGTAGTTGGTGTGGAATGGAGAACCCCGCTGAATTCCCTCACCTCCCAGTTGATTTCCCTTTCCCCCTCAAGCTTTCTGGACTGCAGACGTTCTTTTTGAAGTCCCATTACCACAGTCAACATTTGCACCATAGCTAATAAATTAGCATCACTTTGAAAACAAAAATGATTCCCTTTTGCACTTGGAATGTGGTTTGAGAATTAGAAAGGGCAGGGTGTTACTCTCCCTGAGGCCTGGAAAGTCTGTTGGTGTTTTATTAGGTAAAGATTTCTGTTTTTCCTGGATTTGCTGGTCACTAATTTGCCCTGGGACATCTGAATAAATGCCAAGAGGAAAAAGGAAAACATGCTCTTTGCTACCTGGAGACTGAGTAACTTCCAAACAAAGAGGTATCTACTATTGAGATTAAAGACATCTCAGAGTGTGGATTTCTTAAAGGGAAAAAGTGAGCATGCATGCATTGGTGCAAAGCAGTTGGTGACAGGTCCCTCTGCTTATGGGGAAGACCCACAAATGGGGGAAATGGACCACTATGACCTTAAAAATAAGTATTTCATGAAGGAAACCAGGAAACGGGTTCCCTTTCTGGAAATAATAAGAAAGCTGCATTAACTTTGGGAGACTTTTAGGGGTGATTTCATGCTACATCGACAGCCTTGCTATCTCTCAAGATCCATATTGATCTCCTCCTGTTATAACAGAAACCACAGGAACTCTGTGTCCTGGAACATGGTCCAGCTATTGAAGCACTAACTCAGGAGTTAGATTTAGGTATCACACCCATTTCTATCTTTCGTAGTTAAGTGGCCCTAGATAAAACACTTAACACCTCTGAGCTGTTCCTGGCCTGTGATTCATGGATAGTGGTGGCTGTCCCATGTAGCTCCTCACTATTTACACTGCTACAAGCCACAGAGGAGGCAAAAAACTGTCGAAGAACTAGGTCAGCAGAAAGATATTGTCAAATGGGATGCAATAGGGAATAGGAAAGACTGTTTCCCTCTTTCCTCTTCGTTCGGCCTTCTAATGACTCCAAGAAAGCCAACAAACCTTCACATGAGGAGTGGAGAAACCAGTCCAGGCTCTGGTCACAGAAAGATCTTGATTCAAATCATTCAAGGACTCCACATTCTCTGAACCTTGATATGTCCATCCTAAACTGAAGATGGTAATACCAGCTGTATGGAGTTCCAATAGAGGGTGGAAAGGTAGGTGAAGTAAGAGAATGCAGCTGTTAGAAACATGGGAGTTACCTAGGTTTAGTGTTTTTTCCTAATTTATTTTTCCATATATATATATATATGTATATATATATATATATGTATATATATATACACACACATATATATACACACTAGGAATTGAACCCAGAACTTTGCACATGCTAGGCAAGTACTCTGCCACAGTGCTCATGCCTAGATGCCTAGCCCCTGTTTCTAATTTTCATTTCTCTGTTTTTAGGATTTTAAAGAGGGTGGAACAGGAGTCACTGACATGGTAGAAATTCCATTATATGCTACCCACAGTCTTTGTTTCACAGAAATTTGCCCAGTTTATTTTAACTATAATTAGTATTTCAGAAATACTAATAGGAGTTTCTTTAAGAAGTCAAATATTGCCAAAGATTATACTCTTTTATCTCTTTAAGAGAAAAATACTAAAATCAGCAATGGGTTAGAGCACAAACATGTGAAGTCAGCTGAAAGAGATGCAACAACTGTTTTGTTGAAGGTCCCCACTGTTTCCTGATTAAATATATTAATATAAATATAATATAATTAAAATATAATTGAATATAATTTAAATATAATTTTAAAAAGTGTGCACTCAGGTTTAAGTGATATTGGCCAGGCAACAGAGACACAGAGAAGAGAGTTACATGGGTGGCCGATGGCAGAGACCATTTTTAGTTTGTCCTCTAATGAAAAAGTCTTGGCAAAGGGACTGCAAATATTATGGCCCTATTGGCCAGGTCACCCCTGAGTTGGGGAGGTATGTGTTGGTCTTAAGGCAGGCAGCTCAGGGTAGAAATCAATAGCACTGCTGTACTGTAAGACAGATTGAGGTTAAATATTGACTCTGATATTTACTAGCAGGGTAACTTTACCTAGGTTAATTAATCTGTCTGTTTTTAATATGCAAATGGAGATAATATTATGGCCAACTCATAGGGCTATTGTGAAGTTAGGATGACAGATTATGTGTCTATTACCTAGCCCGGTGTTTGGCACCTAGAAAATATTCACAAAATAGTGCTTTTGCTGTTTTTTAGCTTGTTGAAACATGGTAACCATGCACACTTAAGTTTCTTGGGTTAGACTGCCTGCTTTAAGGAAGACACTTCCCATGTGAGTCTGGTCTTAGAAAATGCAATGATAGTCATACTTCCCACTGTAAGTTTTAAAATTGCCATTCCTGTTTACATATCATTTTCCATTAGCCTGGATTATTTCAGTCCATGTCTGAGGTAATGCCTACAAAAACACAGAGTTTACAAATATCAGATTTCTGAGTTATACAGGTCAGATCCTGATCTGTGTTCAATGAACATTGGAAAACACCTTTGATCAGGCATTTTGGAAGTCAGCAAACTGGCAGTTTCCAGCTATGCCTCAAAAGATCTACATGTGTCATCAATGAGCACTTCAGATGGGGGATACTTGGTGGGGCCCTCAAGGTGCCATCTGGTTGGTTCAAGATCTTCAATTCCTGAGTTCATTGGAATACAGTCTAAAGAAGTGCTTCTTAAACGTCAGCATACATGGTAATCACCCAGAGGGCTTGTTGAAGCTCAGATTTTGAAAATAATCTCAAACACAGAATTTCATACAGTCTAAAGAAGTGCTTCTTAAACGTCAGCATACATGGTAATCACCCAGAGGGCTTGTTGAAGCTCAGATTTTGAAAATAATCTCAAACACAGAATTTCTGAGTCAGGTGGTGTTGGGTGGGGCTAATTATCTGCATTTCTAACAAATTCTCAGGTCTGGGCACCACAATTTGAAAACTGCTGTTTTGGATTATTTTAGAATGTTCATATTTCTATGTAGCTTTCCTTCAAGTGAAAAAACATTTGTTGAGTGTCTGTTATGTTCAGGTACCCATGCTAGGCTTCAGATATACAAGAATAAGCACCTACTAGGACAAATATAAATAAATTACAATGTCAATAACTGGGAAAATTCTATTAGCAAGACAAACTCCTTCATTGGGCTGGTCCCTCCTTTCAAGGAATTCAATCACTCTGAGAAAATTGTTGGGAATCTCTGATGTGAAGCCCAAGAGTGTTTAGTAATAGTAATGAGCAGGGCTGTCAGAGGGGAGGAACACTTGCAACTCTTTTTTTTTTGTTGTTGTTAAATATGGTCTTACATTTAAGAGGGAATTGTTATCAAACAGTCAAGAGAAAATGTACAATGACAGAGCAAGCCAAGGCTAATGCCATTCCATGTTTTCCCCCCTTGGGTTCCCCCGGGTTCCATGTTTCCCCCTGTTAAACCTCTGTGTTAATTGGACTTCTCATGGAAGTTGAAGGTTCCCCTCTGAGTTGATTCCCCCGTATTCCCTCCCTCTGGTCTTCTTGATGTCTTTCCTATTCCCTCCTCCCTCCCTATCTCTTTCCCTACATCCCCCAGCATCCTAGGCACAGTTCCATCTGTTTGGCTAAAAATTCATACATATTGAAGTTATTATTAGCTTAGCCATCTATCATACACAGATGAGAGAAAACATTTGGCCCTCTAGTCTCTGAGTTTGGGATATTTCACTTAGCATATTTTTTTCCATCTCCATCCATTTGGCTGCAAATGCCATATCATTTTCTCTAATAGCCCAGTAGAATTCCATTGTATATATGTACCAAAGTTTTTGAATCCACTCGTCAAGTGAGGGGCATCTGGGTTTCTTCTATAATTTAGCTATTGTAAATTGAGCTGCTGTAAACATTGATGAAGCTGTATCTCTATAATATACCGATTCTAGGTCTTTTGGGAAAATACTGAGGAGTGGGATAGCTGGGTCATAAGGCAGTTCCAGCCCTAATTTTTTAAGGAGCCTCCACACTGCTTTCCAGAGTCGTACCAGTTTGCAGTCCCACCAGCAATGTGACAGTGTTCCTCTTTTCCCACAGCCCCTCCAGCATCTGTCATTGTTCATATTCTTCATTTTTGCCACTTTGACAGGAGTGAGATGGAATCTCAGTGAAGTTTGCATTTCTCTGATTGCTAGCAATGTAGAGCATTTTCTCATAGGTTTATGGGCTTTTTGGACTTCCTCCATTGAGAAGTTTCTTTTTAGTTCCATAGTCCATTTATTGATTGAGTTATTCATGGTTTTGGTGTTCAGTTTTTTGAGTTCTTTGTATATTCTGGATATTAGCCCTCTGTCCAAGGTATAGCAGGCAGAGATTTTCTCAACACTCTTGACTAAATCTTCACTTGCATCTCTTTATCAACTTCTGCCACCTTCAATCTGCCTTCTCTTTTGCTTGTTTCTCAAAAATGAGCTTTTAATCTCATTAGTCAAATTGGTTTTCTTTTGTGGGTTCTGTCCAAGAAAAGCTGCATATATGTTGCTTTGTTCCCTGATCCTATATTTTCCTTCCATGTATTTAGATGGATAAGTAAACCAAAGCTTGACTCCTCAGGACATATCTTACCACCTTGATTTTTAGTTTGGATGAAGGAAAAATATTCTTTGCCTTCAAGGCTATAGCAGGTATTTCAGCCCAGGAGCACCACAAATTCACAGTGGCTTTCATTGAAAACCAGACTGGGTCACCATAACAACATAATATCTTGTTTTTTAATAGACTTTAAAAGTAGATTTAGGTTTATAGCACCATTAAACCAAAAGTACTGAGAGTTCACATACACCCTCTGAGCTATACAGGAACAGCCTCCTACATTATCAATATCTTGTGGCAGAATGGTACATTTGTTGTGATTGGTGAACTTACAATGACACATCCAAGTCTATAGTTCATATAAGTTTCCTCTGTTGGTGTTGTGCATCCAATTTGTTTTGATAAATACACAGTGACATTTATCTACCATTATAGTATCAGAAAGAATAGTTTCACTGCCTTAAAGATTCTGTGCTTTGCCTATTCATCCTCTTCTTTCTGACCCTTGGCAACCACTGCTCTTTTCACTGTCTCCATAATTTTCCTTTCCCAGAATGCTATTTATTTGGAATCATCATCATTAATTTTATTTATTTATTATTTGTTCAGCATCATCTTACATAATGAAGGGATTCATTGGTTCACATTCATACATGCACATATATTGACAGAATTGCTTAAACCCAATCCTTGTCCAGGGTATCTCCTACTTCCCCCACTCCCTGATCTCTTTGCTCCTCTATAGTTCCCTCAAGGTATAGACATAAATGACCATATACATATTATTTAAACATTAATATTACCAATATATATATGCCTGCCTGTGTACATTTGAGATTGTCATGGGAGTCAACTGTACGCTACACTATTGAATACCCCCTTTTTTCCCTCCCTTGTCCCCCTTCCCTTCACAGCTATAGTCCCCACAGCTTATGTGTTACTTCAGATTTGGTATGTTATTAAATAAACTTGATTAACTGTCATCCTATCTTGGGTTTTATTCTAGCATCCATATATGACAGAAAATACTCAACCCTTAAGTCTCTGGGCTTAGCTTATTTCACTCAGCATTATTTTTTTCCATTTCCATCTGTTTACCTGCAAAAACCATGATATTGTTATTTCTAATAGCTGAGTAGAATTCCATTGTGTGTGTATGTGTGTGTGTGTATGTACATGTGTGCGTGCGTGTGTGTGTGTGTGTGTGTGTGTGTATCACTTTTGGATCCATTTATCCAGTGAAGGGCATCTAGGTTGTTTCCATAATTTCAGTATTGTAAATTGTGCTGCTATAAACATTGATGTAGCTGTATCTCTGTAATAAGCTGATTCTTGCTCTTCTGCAAAAATACCCAGGAGTGGAATAGTTGGGTCATATGGTGTTTCCATCCCTAGTTTGAGGAGTTTCTACACTGCCCTCTAGAGTGGCTGTACCAGTTTGCAGTCCCACCAACAGTGTGAGTATTCCTTTCTCCCCACAACCCTCCAGTATTTGCTATTGTTTGTACTCTTCATTTTTGCCATTCAGACTGGAGTGAGATGGAATCTCAGTGAATTTTTGGTTTGAATTCTCTGATTGCTAGTGATGTAGAACACTTTCTCATATATCATTTGGCTTTTGAACGTCTTCTGTTGAGAAGTTTCTGTTAAGTTCCATAGTCAATTTATTGATTGGAGTATTTATGTTTTTGGTATTAAGTTTTTTGAGTTCTTTGTTTATTTTAGATATTAGACCCCTGTCAGAGAGGTAGCAGGTCATTATTTTCTCCCATTCTGTAGTTTCTCTCTTGACACTCTTGACTAATTCCTTAGCTGTGCAGAAGCTTTACAGATTAATGGCACCCCACTCTTGGCTTTAATTCTTCTACTACAGGAATCTTGTTAAGGAAGAAGGTGACTACATCAATATGGTAGAGTGTTGATCCTATTTTTTCTTCTAAAAATTGAATGGCTGATAGTTTAATTCCTAGTTCTTAGATCCATTTTGATTTGATTTTTGTGCACAGTGAGAGATAAGGATCTAATTTCAATTGTCTGCATATGGCTGTCCTATTTGTCCAGCACCATTTGTTGAATAGGCTCTCTTTCCTCCAAGCTATATTTTTGTTCCCTCCTTGTTGAATATCATATGGTTAATTACTTGTGGGTTAGTCTCAGTGTCTTCTATTCTGTTCCATTGGTCTTATTGCCTATTATGATACACATACCATTCCGTTTTCATTACTACAGCTCTGTAGTATAATTTCAGGTCAGGTATTGAGATTCCCTTCTATCTAATTTTTTTTCTTGGTAGTGCTTGGGCTATTCTGGATTTCTTATTATTCCAAATGAATTTAAGAATTGATTTTTCTATATCCGTGAAGAATGACATTGGTATATTGATGAGGATTGCATTAAATCTGTACAGTACTTTCAGCTGAATGACCATTTTAACTATATTGACTCTGCCTAACCAAGAACATGAGATGTATCTCCATCTTCTCAGGTCTTCATCAATTTATTTCTTCAATGTTCAATAGGTTTCATTGTAGAGGTCTTTCACTTCCTTTGTTAGATTAATTCCCAAATATTTTCTTCTTTTTGAGGTTATTATAAATGGGATGAATTTCCTCATTTCTTCTTTGGTAGAATCGCTGTTGGAGTACAGGAAAGATATGGAATTATGGGTGTTGATCTTGTATCCTGCCACTTTGCTGAATTCATTTATAAGCTCTAGAAGTCTTCTGATAGATTTTTTTTGGGTCTCCTAGAGATAGGACCATTATCATTAGCAAATAGAGATAGTTTCATTTCTTCTTTTCCTATTTGAATCCCTTTGATTTCCTTCTCTTGTCTGATTGCTCTGGCTAGGGTTTCCAGGACTAAATTGAATAAGTGATCGCCATTTATTTTTATATATTCAGATGACTCAAGAATGTTGTGAGTGATTGTCAGAAAACATCATGGGCAATTTTGTGTACTCCAGATAAATAATATCTTACAAACAAATAATTCTATGAAGAGGAAATTAGGTGATTACTAGGCCATATTCTAAAACCTACCTGAATAAAATATATTGTTAATTCTTGCTCTCTGATGAAAATAATTCTAAACTCTGCAGAATACTAACTTTTCATTAGTACATCCTTTCTTCATGTGATAAGAGAAAGGATATCAAAGTGATAGTGCTACTTCAACAATGAATAAGGACCCCAGATGAGATCATACATGTTCCTCTCCATTGTAGTTTAGATGTGAGGTGTCTCCCCAAAACTCATGTGTGACACAATGCAAGAAGGTGTAGAGGTGAAATGATTGGGTTATGAAATCCTTAAACCAATCAGCAAATTAATCCCTTAATAGTAATTAACCAAGTGGCAACTATAGGAAGATAGATGGCAGAAGAGGTGAGTTCCTGGGGGTGTGACTTTGGGGTATGTATTTTGTCCTTGGTGAGCAGAGCTCTCTCTCTGCTTCCTGGTGATGCCATGAGCCACTTTCCTCCACCACACACTTCTGTCATGATGTTCTGCCTTGCATCAGGTCCCAAGGAATTGAGTCAGCCATTTATGGATTGAGACCTATGAAACTGCAAGCCCCCAAATAAACTTTTCCTCCTCTAATTGCTCTTCTTAGGTCTTTTGGGCACATCATCAGAAAGGCTGATTAAAACACCCTCTCTGTTTGGAACTTACAACACTATGGATCCTGTTTTCTTTACAATGCAACTTGAGAACTTCTCAGGATACCCCATAGACATTTTAAGGTTTGAATGTGAGGTGTCGCCCCAGAGCTCCTGTATTAATGCAGGAATGTTCAGAGGTAAATGATTAGATTGCTGTGACCTAATCAATGTGTTCTGGTTCCAATGACTGAGTGGTAACTGTAGGCAGGTGAGGCATGGCTGGATGCAGTGGGTCACTGGTCGCGTCCTCTGAAAGATTGCATCTTCCCTGTGCTAATTTTCTTCCACTTTCTAACCCTGCTGTGAGATAAGCAGCTCTTCTGAGCCTTCCTCAATGATGTGGCTGCCTCTGTTTGGGCCCAGAACAATGGAGTCAGCTGTCTATGGACTGAGACCTCTGAAACCATGAGCCCCAAATAAATTTTTCCTTGTCTAAGTTCTTCTTGTTGGGTGTTTTGGTCACAGTGACAAAAACTGGACTAAAACTGACAACAAGGCCTAGAATAATGTTTAGTTATTTTAGTATCATAGACTCATTTCTAATTTCATGAAATTATGAAACCTACCTCTTTCTCACAAATAAAAAAGATAGCATATCCACGAGTTTCCATAAAATGTTAAGGACTTCACTGAAACCTGAAGACCACTGATTAAAAGTAAAGACAACACAAAATACAACATGTAAACAAATTTAAAAATGATTTTAGCCATTAATAGCAGTCTCTGTATGGATGAACATATCTAAATCAACTGGAGTATTATTGTCAGTCATGGCTGCTACGTCCCACCAGAAGGACATTATAAAAGACATTCTCAATGATTAAGGTAAGAGCCTCAAGTCTCTGAGGTGGTGCTGTCACTGAAAGTTTTAACCATGCCAGAAACTTTTCAAATGATTTATAATTCAAATATATCTTTGAATAGTCATTCTTGGAAATGTGTGCATTCTCTCACTAAAGAGCAATATTATACATTTGTATGTATACCTACAAATATGTGTGTATGTATGTGTATGGGTACATATATGTGTATGTGTGTGTATTAAATAGTTGGATAGTTACATTTCAGCTTGTTTTCTGTGGTTTTAAGAATATTGACACATGTATTGGACTTGGTCTTGTCCAAGAACCTCTCAGCCATCTCTCATAGGGTTAACTTTCACGAAGGATTTTCATTCAACACAAACTCATTCAGTGTATTCAGTGGCAGGTGCTGTGCTTGATCCTAGAGTTATAGTGATAATCTGAGGCAGGAAAAAAACAGTGGAGTGTGTAAGAATATATATAAAAGTTTTAATCCCACTTTTAGAATTTATTATATTTTCACCTCAGCTAAGTTATTTATCATCTATCTTTGAACATCAGTTTCATCATCTGAAGCAACAATAATAACTACGCAGTGGAGTGGTTGTAAGGATTATACTGAGGAGTATAAATTGACATACTTTTGTTTGCTTTTTTGGAGTTTCCTCCTCTCGAGGTGCTTTGTTCTTCTAACTTTGTTGCCAGGTCTGCAGGTCCTTGAGTGTCACTGCAGTGGGAATTTACTTTCATACACCAGCCATCACTGTTGAGAAAACCCTCCCTTCGTTATTTCAGTCTTTACTTCATCTTTCTCCAGTACAAGCGTTTCAGAGCAGAACAAGATCTGTTTTCTACTATTACAGGCAAAAAAAAAATCTTTTGCCAAGAATTTAGCTCTGATGTGCTTGGCACAGCAAAGCAGCAGAGAGAGAAATGAATGATCACTGCAATTATAAATGGGTTAACATTCCACTGTACTCCAGAAGAATAGATTTCAGGCCAGGCTGCAATGAGAGATTGGGGGAAGGGGAAAGTGCACAACTGACTCTATTCAAACATGGGAACAAACCCTTCTAAGAATGACTACAGAATGAAACACCTGCCACCCAATTCTTCACATAACAGTTTGGCAGTAATACAGTGGGCAATTTGGAACAACTTTTCTATTCCTAGTTAAAGGAACTGAACAAGAGGACTATACAAATGAATCCCTGAGAATGGACTTTTATAGCTCCAAGTGCTATTTAAAACCAACAGAGCAGAAGTCAGGGGTCAGAGCTCATCTTTCCCATCTTGCTTCTCTGAAATATGCTTTCCTTTTGTGTCAAGATTTAGTTTGGCCACTTAAAGAAATATAGAATTCTGACTGGGACTCCGACCCTGAAGAGCAGTGCTCTCCTCTTTTCTCAACTGTTGGCTCAGATCCTGCCCAGTTCTGGGACCACTTTACTTCCCTTCTTTCCCTTCTACACCTTCCCCCCTCTGCCTCCCTCCCTCCCCTCCAGTCTCTTCTTTCCTTTTGCTTTTCACTCGAATATAATTTTCACACAACAAGATGCATAGATATCAAATGTACAATTTTGATCAGCTACTATAAATGTAAATATCTGTGCAATCCACACCCTTATCAAGATATAGAACAGCACTATCATCCATGATAACTTTTTTTGCTCACCTGGAGTTTATACCAGTTGACCTCAAACAACAAATCACAATCAGTGTTTTTTTGGTTTTGTTTGTTTGTTTACTGTAGATCAAAATTTCTGGAACTAGAAATTTAGAAAAATGGAATCATATAGTATATATACTGTACATCTTGCTTGTATTATTTTTAAAATAGTATCAATATTATTGAATGTATTAGTGATTTATTATGTTTTATATTGTATAAATATGTTGTAACATATAAATACCAAAGCTGGTTGATGAATATTTGCAGTTTTTGGTTTTGTGATATTATGAATAAAATTGCTATGAAAATCTCTTATATTTATTTTTATTCAAGCAGTTGTACATAGTATTATTTATAATTTTATTTTTAAAATAAAAAGGCAATATTTTTATCCTGAGATTTTCTATATTTGCTGAATAATAATTGCATATACTTATAGGTTCCTAAGGATTTTCTACATAAATAATCATGCTAAGAATGAAGATAGTTTTGCTTTTCTTTTAATTCCAACATATATGCCTTCTGTTTCTTTTTCTTGTCTTATTCATTGGTTATAAACCTTCAGCCCAATTCTAGATAGAGCTATCACATTTGTCTTTCTCAGAGGAAATGAGTCAGTGTTTTTCTATTAAATGTGATAGTAATTATGAATTTTCTGTAATTATGAGTTTTCTTCTATCAAAATTAGGAAGTTTACATATATTCTTAGTTCATTAAGAGCTTTTGTGATCAATTAGGGTCAAATTTGGCTAAATTCTATATTTGTACCTATTGAGATATGAAAATATTCTCCTTTAATTCTACGGTGTGACTCTAAAAGGATTTTTGTTGTATTGAGCTTTACTATTAAATCATAATATAAGTAGGGAGTTCTATAGTTGTAATGACCATGATGGCAGTAGTCCACATGTATTGACTGCTTGTTCTATGTTAGGTCATTTCCTAAGGGCTTTTCTAGTATTATTTAAATGATAGGTATTAAAGGTCCCCCCTCTGCTTATGTAAAACTTTATCAGTTTATTAACACTTTATAATCATATGTATTTATAATGTACAATTGATGTTTAGATGTATGTGTATATGACATTGATCAAGTCAGTATAGCTGGCATATTCATTAACACAAGGACTTTTTGTTTCTTTATAGTGAGATCATTTGAAAAACCTCTCTTCTAGCCATTTTGAAATAGCAAATACCTTATTATTATGTATAATCACTCTATTGTGTAATAGAACACCAGAATTTACACTTCTTAATTCTCATTTTATGCTCATTGACTGGCTACTTCTCATCCTCATTGCCCCCCAAAGTCTAAGGTAATTTCTATTCTAGTCAACTTCTATGAGATCACTTTTTTGTAGATTTAACATATGAGTGAGGTCATGTGGTGCTTGCCTTTCTGCGTCTGGCTTATTTGGCTTAACGTAATGTCCTCCAGTTTTGCCTATGTTGCATCAAATGATAGGGTTTCATTATTTTTAATGGCAAAATAGCATTCAATTGTGCAAATTTACCACATTTTCTTTATCTATTCATCTATTGTTGGGCATTTAGGGTGATTCCCTAATTGTAAATAGTGCTGCAGTAAACATGGAAGTACAGCTATCTCTTGAATGTACTGATTTCATGTCCTTTGGGTATCTACCCAAAAATAGGATCGCCTTATTACATGATAATTTTATTTTTTATATTTTTAAAGAGAGAGGGACAGAGAGAGAGAGACAGAGGAAGAGAGAGTCAATTTTATTTATTTCTTCTCTGGTGTTTGTTTTTCTGATACTTAGTTGTATATGTGGTGCTATGGTTTGAACCTGGGTCCTTGTGCATATCAGGCAAGCCCTTGACTACTGAACCACTGCTCCAACCCTTATTTTTAATTTCAGGAAACTCTATTGTGTTTTCCAGTGGCTATATTAATTTACATTCTTATCAATAGTGTGTAAATGTTCCTTTTCCTTTGCGTCCTCTCCAACACTTGCTGTCTTCTATCTTTATGATAATCGTTATTCTAACTGGAGTGAGGTAGTATCTCATTATGCATTTAATGACCATAATGACAGTAACACATTTCCCTGATGGTTAGTGATACTGGGCACTTTTTCATATACTAATTGGCTTTGTGTGTGTCTTCTTTGGAAAAATGTCTGTTAAATATTTGATCCACTTTTAAATCAGAATTTGTACATTTTATTGTTTTAATTGAGTGAATTTCCTTATGTATTCAGATATTAATTCCTTTTCAAATGCATAGTTTGCAAATATTTTCTACTATTTGGTAGATTGTCTCTTCACTCTATTGATTGTTTCCTTTGCTATGAAGAAATTTTCAGTTGGATATTGTTATGGTTTGGACGTGAGATACCCCCCAAAAGCTCATGTATGAGACACTGTAGGAAGGCTTGGAAGTGAAATGATTAGGTTATAAGATTCTTAACACAATCAGTGGATTAATCCATAGAAAAGGATTAACTGAGTGGTAACTGAAGGAGAGTAGGGCATGGCTGGAGGAGGTGGGTCATGGTGATGTGTGTTTGGGATTTCTATTTGTATCTGGCAAGTGGAATCTCTGTTTTCTGGAACCATGCCTTGAGCTGCTTCCTTCTGTCAGATTCTTCTGTCATGATGTTCTGCCTCACTTCCAGCCCCAAGGAATGGAGTCAGCCTTCTATGGACTGAGACCTCTGAAACTGTAAGCCCCCAATTAAGCTTTCCCTCCTAAAATTATTCTTGTTGGGCCTTTTAGTTGCAGCAGCGAAAAAACTGACTAAAACAGATACAAAGCCGTTTATTTTTTCCTTTTATTGTTTGTGTTTTTGCAGTTTTATTTAAACAATCCTTGCCATGCCCAATGTCACTAAATTTTTCTCCTTTGTGTTCTCCTAGTACTTTCATAGTTTTGGGTTTTACATTTAAGTTTCTGGTCATTTTGATTTGATATTTGTATATGGTGAGAGTTAGGAGTTTAGTCTCAGTCTTCTCCAAATGGATATTCAATTTTTCCAATACCATTTATTGAAAATACTAGCCGTTACCAATGGAATGTTCAAAAAATCAGTTGACTATATGCATTTGGTTATTTCTGAGCTCTGTATCTGTTCTATTAGTCTGGTTTTCATACCAGTACCATGCTGTTTTGTTTACTATAGGTTTGTAGTATATTTTGAAGTTATGTTGTGTGATGCCTCTACTTTTATTCTTTTTGCTTAGGATCACTTTGGCTATTCTGGGTCTTTTGTGGTTCCCTTTTAATTTTGTGATTATTTTCTATTTCTGTGAAGAATGTCAGCTGCAATTAGTTGGAGCTTTCAGACTCTATGGATGGCTTTGGGGGGACAGACATTTTAACAATATTAATTCTTCCATGAACATGGGATACCTTTCCATTTTTGTGTGTCTTTTAGTACCTTTCATCATTGTTGTTTCATATTCAGTTTAGAGACCTTCCACCTCCTTTAGTTTTACCTAAGAATCTTATTATTTTAGGTAGCTAATGTTAATCCAATTGTTTCTAGTTCATTTTCAGATAGTTCACTATGAGTGTATAGGATTATATTGATTTTGTATTCTGAAACAGAATTTGTTTACTAGTTCTAAGTATATGTGTATTAGTCATCAGGTTTTTCTGTGTCATATCACACTGACCGCAAGCATGGGCAATTTAGCTGCCTACTTTCCAATTTAGATGCTCTTTTAGTCAGTTTTGTGTCCAAAGGTCCTGACAAGAATAATATTGTGAGGAAAAGTTTATTTGGGGACTCACAGTTTCAGATGTCTTAGTCTACAGATGGTTGGCTCCATTCCTCAGGGCTCAAGGTAAAGCTGAACTCCATGGTGGAAGGCATGGCTCCAGGGAGCAGAAAGACTCTGGGCCATATACAAAATACATACCCCACAGGCATACCTCCAACAACCCATATGCTCCAATCACACCCTACGAGCATACAACTACCAGTTAATGCCTACCAAGGATAACCGTTTGGGTTAAGGTCCCTGTAACCCAGTCATTTACCCCAGCCTTTGCCTTGTCACATGTGAGCTTTTGGGGGACATCTCTCATCTAAATCATAGTAGATGCCTTTATTTCTTTCTCTTTTGTCTCTGACTAGTATTTGAAGTATTATGTTGAAAGAGAAGTGGTGAAAATCAGCATTCTTTTTTCTTGTTCATGATCTTGGAGGAAACATAGGACTTATATTGCATCATAGAACATGTGGACCTCTCAGACATTTACAAGCCATCCCTCACAGTGGTTGCAGAAAACAACAGTGTGTGAAGTTATTTCCGGGACAAATCATATGTTAGGTTATGACAGAGATCAGGTATATTCTCTGATCACAGTGGTATAAAACTAGAAATAAATAAAAGAGAAACATTAGTAACACTACACATACGTGGAAACCAAACAATATACTTCTAAATAACCAATGGATCAACAAAAAATTAAAAGAGGAATTTAAAATATAGTACTTCCATGATCATTAAAACTTTTTGGATTTCTGTGGCTAGAGCAGTGGCTCAGCAGTTGCAGTGCTTGCCTGGCGTGTGCAGGGATATGGGTTTGAACCCCAGCACCATGTATGCAGCTGGGCTTTGGAGCAATGAAGAATGAAGGTCACATGGAAGGCTAAACAAAGTTGATTCTCTCTCTCTCTCTCTCTCTCTCTCTCTCTCACACACACACACACACACACACACACATACACCTTTGAATACTAATACCAAATCTGTAAGCAATTAGCTTTATGTTAGTCCCTGATCATCTCTGAGTCACAGTTTGCTTATTGTTTGCCCATCTGTGAAATGGAGATAATGACTGTTTCACAAAGTTGTTGTGGAAATAACTAATGACATAAGAAAAGTGCCAACCCACTACCTGAACCTAATAAATCATTTTTGAATCCGAACAATTTATATAGACATGATGTAAGCATGCCAAAAGCGTTACTTACATAGAAGATGTCAAGATGAATTATAACATATTCAGTGCATTTCTACCCAGGCACATATAAATTCTGGCAGTGTGCAACAGATTCAGGGAAACCAAAAATTATTTGAAAATACTAGTTTGATGTGAGATGCTAGTAAGGTAGGAATGTGAGCAGTGATGCCGGGAAAAAGTTTAAATAGCATCTTATCCAATTCAATTTAATTCCTTTCAATTCCATTTGAGTTCCTTCTATGTCCTAAATTCTAGTAATTTGGAAATGAAAACTAAAATCTCATCCATCCAGAAACTCACAGTTTAATAAGAAACAAGGTAAACAATGTTTCGTGAGACAGCACAGCATTTTGTCTAGATATACAGACTCTGTCATTACACTTCCTGATGTAGAATCTTCACTCCGACACTTGATAGTTATTTGATACCTGACAAATTTCTTTAGCTCACCGTATTTGTTCAGGTAATGGGGCATGCTGGTAAGGACAGAATCTTCATAGTCTAACATGGTAAAAGTTTACTTTTTGCTCATGTAAAATCCAAATGACAGTGTGGGTGGAATGTGGTAGAGACTCTCTGTCCCACAAATCTAACGCACATGCATCCACAAATGTAAACTATACAGAACACTATTGGTAGTTAATAACTACCAATAGTTATCACTCTGATTTTTTTTTTTTTTTTGTTAATAGTGAGAAATGGTTTTGCAATGGCCATGTTAGCGGGGAGAGCAGAAAAAATGACTTATGTATGTTTCATTTAGTCTCTGATTCCTGATTTTACTTTTGACCAGAATTTAGGCACTGCTTGACTCCCAGGGCATTGTGGTTCAGAGCTCTAGAGGGAATTGGTTTTTCTAAACATGAAACCACACATTTTGACCCTTAATCATCTTGCATAATTATCTTTTACAGCAGGAGAGTTGAAAAGCTTGATAGGTGAATCTTAAGTAGCTTTCCAGACAAATTATAACTGGTATTTATTCCCTCAATTCTGTCTTAATTGACTGACCAATGCCTGCAATCAGATCCAAGTGTGTTTTGGAAAAGGAATTTAAAAAGTCTTTCTTGTGAGTGTGAAAGACAAGATCACTGGCCTGTGTAGCATGGTAATGGTTCTGAACCAGTTTGTGGTTTTGGAAAGCTTAGCTTTCATGGTGAGTGCACAGTCTTAGCAGTTATAAAACCTGGCTCCAATCTCTGTCCTACTTTGGAACTGTGGGGCTTGGAAATCCACATAATGAAAATATCTGTCCCATACATTTGCTGAGAGGATGGTAAAAGGCATATAAAGCATTTTAGTCAGAGCCTGGTCAACAACAGATGTTAGAAGAGTGATGATTGATGATGATGATGATGATGATGATGATGATGATGGGACTCAGTGGGATCTATACCATCTTTAGAGTAATCTGACTTCACATTTCTTCTAGGACATTGCTTTATTTTAATTCATGTTTGTTTTATCTGTGAGATAACGATACAAATATGATTTTATAAGGTGCTGAGTCTGTAGTGAAAACAATAGGTTTCTGAGCCTCTACTTTGGGTCTGACTATTCTGGGATGTCCCCATCTTGTTGCACCTTGACAATAATGCAAAGAGATGCAGCTCATTATCTGCCATTAAGATGGGATCGAAAATGGTAGTACCAAGATTTTGACCTGTGAGATAATGTGGGAAGGTAAATAGTTTATACAAAGTGCCTCATATGGGCCTGACACAAAATAGTTACTCTGCATCATGCTAGTTAAGAATATTTACACTAAGTTTCTTCTTGTACTGATTAGAGGCCATAGTTTGATGAAGGAAAGCTGAGGAATTTGTCCTTCTCTGGTGGCATGCAGGAATGCTCTGCATTTTTCTGGCCACCAAAAAGTATATGGCCCATAACCCAGGCATGGGTTCCATATGTGATATTCCAAAGCAAGGTCATGGACCAGGGCTTCTCTAGCCTTGTTTTCTCCTCTTTTCCAGAGGCATGTTTGTTTCTGTTGATCTCCTACTCTTAGTTCTTGTTAGTGACTTCTGGCCAGGCTCTACCCTTTTCTCCAGGGAGGGCTTAGTGTTCTTTTCTGTCTTCACTGGCCCTAGTCAGACTCTGGACTCTTTGTTACCTCCAGATACTCAGTGCTGATTCCTGCATGTTCACTTTGACTTCCTAGAGCTTAAGGGACTGTTAGATCCGATAAGAAGTCCTGGCTCCATTCCTCACTAACACTTTCCTTCTCTAAATCACTTCATGGAGCTCTGAGGTACTATAGTTTTTAACCAATAAACATCTATTTCAGTAAGTCACCTCCAGACAAAATTGAAGGTGAAGTTCATCTTGCCCACTCTCGTTCCTTATCTCAACAAGGGTCTGATTTCAGCTTTCTCTAGGTGCTCTGCTGGCCAGCACCTTCTCCCATGCTGTGTCTTCAGACTCGGCTTACCCCATGATGAAAACCTTGGGCTTCTACAGTACCATCTTCTGCTCCATTCTCTCTTTCACATTTAGCTGTGTGGCAGGTCTCTTTCAAGACTTTCTGGCTTTGCTAAGCCTTGCTCGTATACTGGGGTGAATTTTTGTATGATATCACATGCCATCCATGTGGGCATTTTGTGTCCTGAATTGAACTTGCACTGACCCTTTTGTCTTCCTCCTCATCAACATTTAGCTGATGATCAACTGTGTCTGTTAGGACTGCACGCAGTGAACATAACAGAAGCCCATCCGCAGTGGATTAGCTAACCTAGGTTTCATATTTCTCAGTAACAAGAAGTCTTGGGGTGATCGTCAGAAGCAAAGTGACAGTGTTGGCATGAGTCACCAAGGATTTCAGTTCCTTCCAGCTTTTATCTTGAGCATATAACTCTCTTATAATCACAAAAAGGAGGAGGTTCATGAATAAAAGGCATGAGTCAGATGAGCCTATTTCTTTTTGTCAGGGAACAGTAGCTTCTCTGGAAGATGAAGAAACCTCCACCTTGCTCCAGTGGCTCCAGCCTTTATTTTACTGGCCACAACTGCATCGCCTGGCAACTCCTAACTTCAAAAAAGAATGAAATAGGGGCTATTTCAACTACACATGGTCACCTCTAAAGCTGAGGTTGTATTTATACAGACGAAGGGGGCAATCATCATAAGGAAAGAAACTTGAAGTGCTTCTCACACCCACTTGTATTGACTTTTTCCCCCAAATATTTCTTTGATTCATTGCTTCTCCTCCAATTTTTTCGCCTTATTGTTCGACTGAATGGTTACGGTTGAATACTAAGTTATGATTCTCTGCTTTGCCTTAACCATTTTAAAATGAATTTTCTTCCCATAGAAGTCTTTCTAAAATATAATCAAACTTGTTACTCCATATATCACCTCTCCAGTAGCTCTTTATCACTTACAAGATAAGACCCATCTCCTGAGGGTGGCATCTGAAGGCTTTCATGTTCTGGTTCCACCTACTTTTCCTTCTTACCTTCTGTGTCTTCTTCTCCTCATTAAGTGCTTCACACTCATTTGCTCAGAAAAAGTGGGAGTTCTGCCTCGTTCTGCTCTTTCTCATCTCCATGAAAAAGCCAAAGCCACGTTCTCTCCTATCCTCTTCTTGGTTTGTTTTCTTCTTTTAATCCTTTAAGAGGGCATCACTAGTCCCTGAGCTATTTCTGTTTTCCTTCATTCTGGCAAGGACATGTTTCCCATGCTGGTTACATAGTTTGTATGGCCCAATACCAAATTACAATGTGGAGTTACATGTTCCAAAATTGTTTAGAATTTCCAGACAGAGCATTAAACAAACATAGGCCCTACTAAGCACAGAACTAGCTGTCGTCATGTAGAAGACATCCTGCTCCTGTGTTCCATGGACATCTGTCTTCCTGTGTTTTAGTTGCCAGTGGACCTGTCTGTCTCTGAGGACAGTGACCGGGTGATAGTCCTCCCATATAACTGACAGTGACATGTGCCTCTAAGAAACAGAGTAAACAGGGTTTTCTTTCACTTCCCTCTTTACAAAGAAGCCACAGAACATTTTTGTAGAAATGGGCCAGCTGGCTTCCTTCTCACCATCCCCTGGCTTTGGTGGTTTATAGGCGCTGATGAAAGTCTGGGGACAGGAATCAGTTTCTTGCATGAAGACTCCTGCTTGTGGGATTTTTTCCACTACTTTTGCTTCAGTTGGGCCCACTAAACTCAGGTTTAGCAGCATATGGGGAAACTTCCACATATTCTTGAGGCCTGGTTTCATGGGAAATCATGTAGTTATTGAGCAAGCACTTCTAGGAAATGAGAACAGATTGTGAAAAACAGTGAAAATTGCAGGAATTAAATAAGCTGGGAACAGCAGGACTATAACAGGCGAGAAAGAAGGAAAATTTCAGGAATGCGAATCCTGCAGAGATGTGTACACAGGCTACGTGCAGCTGCAGGCTGGGCACTTGTTTGAGTTTTTAGGGGTGACTTGGTGTGAAGAGCATTGAGTCAGCATGTATAGGTGTTTGCTTGTGTCCCAGTTCCATTGCTCACCAGGTAGGTGATCCTGGGAAAATTGCTGAACTGTCTCAGTTTCCTAGATTACTCACTTATAAAGTCACAACAATAATACTGTAAGTGAAGCAGTTATGTTGATAAAACAAGCCAAAATGCATGGCACTAAAGAACATGGAAAGTGTGTAAGTGATTTTCATTCTATATCTTCTGGTCCCACACCTGAACTACAAGTTATCTGAATGCAAACAATATTCTTCCATTTCTTTCCCAATTCCCATCTTCTGAGAGTTCTGACTATGGATCCTTATTCAACATGGCATGTGATCGTCTCCCTGCCCGCAGGAGAGAGGGTCAGTAAGAGTGTAAAGAGGCTTAAAGACAAACGGACTGACAGACATGGTTTTATGATTTAAAATCTGTGAGATTTGGGGTAAGCAGTTTAATTTCACTAAGCTTTGATTTCCTTTTAATTGTTAACAGGGATCATTTACAGAATTTTGTGAAATAATACTTTATGAAGCCCAAATAAAATGGAGCGTCCACAGCAAATGTCTAACGATAGCTAGTTTTATTCTGTCGTTCCTGCACCATTTGATCCTGCACTGTAGTAGCTGCTAGGAGGAGTGAATTCCAGTCCCTACCTGCTTCCCTGTGTATTTGTATGGCATCGGGCATAGCTATTTTCATCTCTAGGCTTGTGGGATGAACTAGACAATCTACATACTGTTCCCTTACTGGTTCTGTTAGAATGTGTGTCTGGGGCTGCAAATTGCCATATTGCCTGCCCACTTGCCCCATCATGAAGAAAACTCAGAGGAAGGAAATATCTTTAAATCCTTCTGGACGTTCCTTGCTCAGGTGAACCCGAAGAATGCAGATCAGGACAGGGGCAGACAATCACATGTTGAATGAGGACCTGGAGTTCTTCCTTTCCTCAAGGAATTAAGAAGGAATATGTTCCTGAAGCTGAACATGCCTGTACTTGAAGTCAACACTTCCATGAGTCAGTTCACCCAGCCTTAGTTTTTGAGTAAGCCATTTTGTATTGGATTTCTATAATTTATAAGCCAAAGTTTTCTGGCTAATACCTAGAGAAAGGCATGGGAAACTGGATATTTACAAGTTGAAGACTAAAACTAGACCGTTATCTATCACCCTATGCACAATCAACTCGAAATGGAATAAAAACCTTAATTAAGACCCGAAACTCTGAAACTACTAGAAGAAAACATAGGGGAATACTTTAAGATATTGGCACAAGCAACACCTTCTGGAGAGAATTTTCTAAGGCACAGGATTTTCTAAATAAAGAGTTGACAAGTGAGATTACATCAAATTAAGAAGCTCCTGGTCAGCAAAATAAACAATTACAGAGTGAGGAGATAACCCACAGCTGGGTAAAAATCTTTGCCAGCTCTGCATGTAACAGAGAATTATTATCCAAGAATATATATAGCACTCAAAGTATGTAACAACAGAAGAACAATAATCCAATTAAAAATGGGCAAATGAGGGACTGGGGTGGTGGATCAGCATTTACAGCACTTGCCTGGCATGCACGATGATGTGGGTTCAAACACCAGCACTATGTACACAATGAAGTGTCAGAGCAACAAATCCACATGAAAATTTAAGTAAAATTGATTCTCTCTTTCTCTCTCTCACTCAGTCTGTCTCTTAAAAAAAAAATGGGCAAATGAGACTCTAGTCCTGGCTACAACAGGTATGCAAGACTCCCTGAGGACCATGTGTCCAGACCCTTCCCTACTGTGTGCAGACCCAGGACTCCAGTCCAGGCATGTAGGGCACGATGAGGACTCTGTGCCTGGACACAGCCCAGCTGTCGCACATACCTACCAGGTCCAGATATATTGGACCCATCCCTGTCACCAAGGATCCCAGGTCCTAGCACAGCACATATTCTGGTGCATTCCAGCCTACCCCATGTCTCTGAGATCCTAGCACCCTGCAATGCACCCCTACCACTTAGCTTCAATAACTCAGTGGGTTGCCCAGGGATCCCACCAGTTTCCAAATCTGAGTCCTAGAACTTTGATCCAAAAGGTACAAAAAAAAAATTAGACTCCAGGCAGCAGCAGCTTTCTGGAAGAAGGTGGTCATCACGGAGGTGGTGTCTGACCTGACCCTTTAACCTTCAAGGAAGAAGCACACAGAAATTAGCCCTGCTTGCACACAGGGAATATCAATTCAAAGATCTAGAAGAATTTCAAAGGTGAGGAATCAAACTAGAAAATGTTCACTTCAAACCCACAACTCTGCTACCAAAAATCCATGGGCAGGGAGTAGGACGAATTCTTGAAAAAAATTTATCAACAATCTGATTTTAAAAAGGCACAATGAACTAAAAGAAGATTTAAGAAAAGGACTAAGTGAGAAAACTCAGGAGATGAAAACCTATTATCAAAGAAGTAGACCTCCTGAAAAAAGAAGTAACAGACGTGAAATCTGCAGTCAATCACATTAGAGGAATGATGGAAGAATTTAATAATAAACTAACTTCTATAGAAAACAGAAGCTCAGCTCCTTATTTCTTTTTTTTAAAGAGAGAGAGAGAGAATTAATTTTTATTTAGTTTTTCACTTGGCCTTTGTTGCTCCAACACTTTGTTGTGTACATGGTGCTGGGTTTGAACCTGTGTCCTTGCACATGCCAGGCAAGTGCCATAACCACTGAGCCACCACTTCAGCCTTTGAATCTCAGCTCTTGAATAAAGAACTTCCAACAATGAGGAAAGGCTGACTAAGCTTGAGCACACAGAAGACAAAAAAGAAAAAGAAACTCAGACCATGAGCAGAATTTTCAAAATATCTGGGATGAAATCAGAAGAAACAATGTAAGAGTAATTGGAATACAGGAAGAAATTGAAATGCAAATGAATGGTATAAAGAATATTCTCAATGAAATTATTAAAGAAAAGTTTTCCCATATAAAAATAGAGTCAGAAATGTTTATCCAGGAAGCCTAATCAAATGAGAAGCTCACTGAGACGCTAGCAATTAATAACAAAGAATTATAACAGAAAACACAAACATACATGAAGGATGGATCCAAGAAGCCATGAAAGCAGAAATCAAGAAATTCTTGGAAGCAAATGAGAATGAAGATGTAACATATTGAAACCTTTGGGGAGGCATGAAAGCATTCTTAAGAGGAGAATTTATAGCACTGAGTGCCTAATAAATATCAAGAGAGGGCTGGAGTGGTGGCTCAGCAGTTGAAGAACTTGTTTGGCATGCATAAGCACCCTGCTCAAACCCCAGCACCACACACACAACTAAGTGTCAGAGAAATAAAGGCCAGATGGAAAAATAAATAAAATTGATTCTCTCTTTCTCTCTCTTTCACTCTGTCCCTTGCTTGCCTAAGGGGAAAAAAAGAATTAAAAAAAAGTCAGGAAAGATCTTGAATAAATAAGCTCATGCTCCAACTCTAATCCCTGCAAAAGGAAGAGCACTCTAATCCCAAAGCCAGCAGAAGACAGGAAATAATCATGATCAGAGCTAAAATCAATGAAACCAGGAACAACAAAAAGCAATAAAAGGAATCAATGAAATAAAGAGGTCATTCTTCAAAAAAATAAATAAAATTGACAACCCTTAGCCAATCTCACTAAAATAAAGTATTGAAGCCCATCAACAAAATCACCAATGAAAAGGGAGAAATCACAATTGACCCCACAGAAATCCAACAGATTATCAGAATATATTTTGAAAAACTTTACTCCTCTAAATTAGATAATCCAGAAGACATGGACAAATTTTTAGACACATACAATATCCCCAAATTGACACAAGATGATGTTGAGAGCTGAAATAGCCCAATAACAGGAACTGAAATCCATACAGCCATCACAGGCTTTCCAAAGGAAAAAATCCAGGACCTAATGGATTCCCCCACTCAGTTTTACCACATTTATTATTAAGGTATTCCAAGAAATTTAAAATGAGGGAACTCTCCAAAACACTTTTTATGAGGCAACCATAACTATGATACCAAAATTAAACAGACACATTAAAAAAAAAAAAGAAAAAGAAAAAGAAAAAAAAAAAAAAAAAAAAAAAAAAAAAAAAAAAAAAAAAAAAAAAAAAAAAAAAAAAAAGAAAAAAAAAGAAAAAAGAAAGAAAGAAAGAAGGAAAGAAAGAAAGAAAGAAAAAGAGAGATAGTACCAAGCCATGGGATTCAAGATGGCATTCACTCCACCATCAGGGACTCCGAGAAGCTCCTGAGATTCACCTCATGCTACAGGACAGCACCCGGATTCCCACGGTAGGACAAAGCACCCAGTGTGGGGGAACATTATCCCCTGCTAATTCTTTAACTCCAAAGGAATAAAGTGGTCCATTAATGAATATAAAGGAGAGCTTAGTGGAGCCTACGGCACTCTGCCCCACACCCCTCTGCCCCACACCCGGGTGGAGGGGAGCTACTCCGGAGGGGAGGAAATGAGCGAGTTTCCTAACCAAATACCCTAACCCGCTGGCTGCGAACTCCCTGATCTGACTGCTCTTAATTTACATAATCTTGCATAAAGCGTTGGGAATTTATTGTTCACATCGGCAAACTTGCAGTTGTCCCTGCGAGCGGCCACGGCCGCCATAGTGACCTTTCCCTGAGGACAGGGCAGGTTGCTCAGCAAAAAAAAAAAAAATGATCTTGGGATGGGAGTTCACTCTATACCTCTGGTCACTGCCCCAGGAGCCGGCGAAGGAGAAAATTTGGCACAAGATCTTTAACTCAATCACGGCAGACAATAATTCTCCACCAGTGCCCTTGGGTTACAAGAGCTGATTTTAAAGTCCTTTAACAGAAGTGCTGGCACTAGCATGGGAGAGCAGGGAGGGGCGGGTCGACCAGCAGCATTACAGGGCCTCAGTCCCCACGATCAGAAACAGAAACTACTGCCCCCCCATCACCTGGCCATCTGCCCTAGGGGCTGTATGGAACTGCCATTCACCTCTCCAGCTCGCAAACCTCTTGGTTGGCTACCTTCTGCCCTTTGCTGGCCCTCTTCTCATGCAAATAGGAGGAGCCTGTGAACAGAACTTGCTCCAGCAGGGCACATCTCTCTAAAGGGAATCCTCTGTTTCAGTCTCTGCTTGATATCTGCCTCAGGAAGCTTTGAATATATGGGGCAACATGGGCTTCCCCTTAGAATCTGAGCCCCTTGCACAGCCAAGGCTTCGTAGGACGTGACCTCTCCAGGTGGGCACCTCCTAGTGCTTGCAACTGAGAACCACAGAAGCACCAGCACCACCTGGACCATCTTTTGCGGGTTTCAGTCAACCCTACAGAGCAGCTCTTGGGACTTTTGAAGATCACAAGACAAGCAGAGTGGGTCACCAGTGATCCTGAGGAAGTAAGTCTCAGGCCTTGGATCAGTCAGAGACCCACTTATCTACACTAGGATCAACTTGATTGTCTACAACTTCTGAGCCCCAGGTCCAAGAGATTTCTAGAGTGTGGATAGGCAGAAAGCAACCATCTCAGGATTATAGCCCAGAGAGAGCTGAATACCTCTTTGCTACAGAAAACTTTGAGGAGATCCTCTAAGAAAAATCAGGCCACGGGACTTAACCAAACAGCTTCTCCTCCAACAAGCTCAACTCTGAAGAATCCCCAGCTTGAGGTCAGATTTGAACACATCCCCCCATGGTACATAACTCGCTGACCTAGGGGGCAGAAAAACTCAGAACTTTACCAACTAGTTTTGTGTTTTTTGTTTACCTCTTGGTTTTTTTTTTTTTAAAAAACCAGGAATCTGGCTGGAATATATTATTTTTAAATTTTTAACATTACTGTGGGTTTTTTTATTTTCTCCTTTCTTTCTTTACAAATAATACTGAATTTAGTGTTGGTGGATGTAAATATTTATCCATGTGTATGTATTGGTGATTGGCTCTTACTTTCTCTGTGTCTTCTTGAACCCTTCAGTTATCCCTATAACATCAGGTTCCTATCAGGAAAACACTTCATGACAAGATAGCCTTAGCCTCTGGTGAGTGAAGATAACCACACCCCACACTAACCTCTTCCTCCACTATACTCTGGTAATCCCTAAATATAAGCATCTTACTCTTATTCTCATCCCAAGTCTTTACCCTACCCACACCCCATTTCTATGTTTTCTTGATAGAATAACCTACTCCTCCCTAATCCCTTGTTCCCCTACACTCTAAAGCAGGTGTGATTTTATACCTTCCCAATTTACCTCCTTGACTTCCTAGTCATTCCTTCTCCCCAATTTCAGAGAGACCTTACTACCTGAAGAAACAGACACTCTTCAAAACGGGTGCTTGCTTGCTATCATAATAGACAGTGAGACTTCTCTCAAGGAAAGCTGCTGCTATTGGTGCTAATCACCAGCTCATCTGCTTTAGTTGAAACGGACTAGTATTTGGACCTACAGCCTCTCAATTTCTCACAGATCGATTTGGCATCTTTAGGTCTGTATTGACCAAATAGTTCCTCTTCACAATGAAGCAAAGCCCTAAGAAACCCCAACTACTCCACCAAAAGTAACAAGGTCAAAATAAAAGAATAGCTCTCTGACTCAGAAAATGAAGAAAAGGGGAAGTAACTCCCCTCCCCACCCCCACAGTTCCCCACCCAAGGACTCCATAGCAGGGGCCCTAAATGAGAACCAAAGACATTGTAGCAGCATTATGATTAGTAATGCAATCAAATAGTTAAGAGATGAAATAAGGAAAGAGATCAGAGATCAATTTCAAGAAATGAGAGACAACTTCTACAGCGAAATTAGGGATCAATTCCATGAGATGAAAGATCAGCTACACAAAGATATTGACATTCTGAAAAGAGATGTAGCAGAGCTATCAGGATTAAAAAACAAGGTTAACCAATTCAAATTTTCACTGATGATACCAACACCAGAGTATACTCCACTGAAAATAGAACTTTAGCACTTGAAGAACGAGTTTCAGACAATGAGGATCAGATAAACATTGTAGAATTCAAAGAAGAAAAATAAGATAAACAGCTTATATTACATAATCAGAACTTCCAAGTAATATTTGATGAGATGAGGCATAATAATCTGAGAATCATTGGTCTGGAGGAAAACTCTGAACAGCAAACATGACGCTTCAAAAACCTTTTAAGCTAAATTATAAGTGAGAACTTCCTTCACTTTACTATTGATCTGGAATACCACATACAAGATGCTTATAGAACACCAAATATACCTAATCAATTGAGAAACTCACCAAGACATGCATATACAAAATGAATAACAGGGAAATTAAAGAGAGAATTCTAAAAGCTGCTAGAGAAAAGCCCTAAATCACATTCAGAGGCAAACCAATTTGGATCACTATGGATTTTTCAGAGCAAACAATGAAGGCCAGAAGAGCTTGGAACAACATCTTTCAAATGTTAAAAAATAACAACTTCCATCCAAAGATATTATACCCTGCAAAACTCAGCTTCAAATGTGATGGGGAAATTAAATACTTCAATGATAAACTCAAGTTAACAAGATACATGAACACAATTCTCACTCTACAAAATATCCTCAAAGATGTTCTACATTCAGAAGAAAATGCCAATGATATCCTAAATCCTTAAACAAGGGCGAGTCAACAATCATATTATACACAAGATGACTTCCAGGATGACTCAAAATTCTGTAATTGATACAAAGTCAGAGACTCAGCCTCCCATATCTATTCTAACTTTAAATGTGAATGGTCTCAATGCCCCAATTAAAAGACACAGACTGGCCCAATGGATCAAAAAACAAAATCCAACAATATGTTGCCTGCAAGAAACACATTTGACACTCAAAAATAGATACAGGCTGAAGGTGAAAAGATGGAAAAATGTCTACCAGACCTGCGGCCCAAAAAAGCAAGCTGGCATGGCAATTCTAATTTCTGATAAAATCAATTTCCAACTAAAACTAGTCAGAAAGGACAAAGAGGGTCACTATATCATACTAAAAGGAACAGTCCACCAAGAAGATATAACGATAATTAATGTTTATGTCCCCCAATTACAACCCCCCCAAATTTATGGAAAAAATACTTAAGGACATTAATCCCCTCATTGACCTCAACACAATAATTCTGGGGGACTTCAACACACCACTATAACTGTAGACATATCATCAAAGCAAAAAAATCAATAAAGACATCTCCAATTTGAACAACTCTATTAATCAATTGGGCTTAACAGACATCTACAGAATATTCCATCCTAAGACAGCTGAATTTACCTTCTTCTCAGTGGCTCATGAATCCTTCTCTGAAATAGACCACATCCTAGTTCACCGAGATAATCTTAACAAATATAAAAAAGTGGATATAATCCCATGTATTCTGTCAGATCATAATGCTATGATCTTAGCAATCAACAACAAGAGAATAACAGAAACAACTCAAATACTTGGAAATTGAATAACTACCTCTTAAATGAAGGATGGGTAAAAGAGGAAACGAAAGCAGAAATTAAGAAATACTTGGAAGTGAACGAGAATGAAGAAACAACATACCAAAACCTCTGGGACAGTATGAAGGCATTCTTAAGAGGTAAATTTATAGCACTGAATGCATACATCAAAAATTTAGAAAGAGATCAGATAAATACTCTTATGCTTCAACTCAAAGGACTACAAAAGGAGGAACAGTCAAACCCCAAATCTAATAGAAGACAGGAAATTACCAAAATCAGAGCTGAAATCAATGAAATTGAGAACAAAAAAAACTATACAAACTATTAATAAAACTGAGAGTTGGTTCTTTGAAAGAGTCAACAAAATCAACAGACCCCTTGCCGACCTCACCAAAAGGAAGAAAAAAATTAAGCAAATCAACAAAATCATGGACAAAAATGGAGATATCACCATAGACTCATCCAAGATCCAGAAGATTATCAGAACCTATTTTGAAAATTTATACTCTGCCAAGTTTGATAACCTGGAGGACATGGAAATGTTCTTGGACACACACACGACATTCCCTTTTCAAAACAGGAGGACACTGCAAACCTAAACCAACCTATCACAGATAGTAAAATTGAAGCAGCAATCAAAGCTCTCCCAAAAAAAGAAAAGCCCAGGTCTGGATGGATATACGGCGGAATTCTACCAAGCCTTCACAGAAGAACTAACACTGATCCTCTACAAGCTCTTCCAGGAAATTGATAGAGAGGGATCACTCC